>JAVRRP010001067.1:0-11665 GCA_036872775.1 Oleoguttula sp. CCFEE 5521 | reverse complement strand
TGTTGGACTGAGCGCATCGCTTACCGCTGACAGTGTTCGCGTCTTCTTGGGCTTTCTAGGCGCATGACTCTCGCCATAGTAGATGGCGGGGCTGGCGAACGGGTCGAGTTCGAAACTGCGCTCTGCCTCGCTGATTCTACCAAGGTGCGATTTGGCGTCGTGGTGAGCTCTGTCCGGCGATGTCGAGCGTTGTGCAGCTGTCTGCGGTGCGATCGCGTGACCGTTGGTGGTGTGGATGGGTGGTTCGGATTTCTGCGAGCTCATGCTCTGCGGGTTGGTTCCGCTGGACAAGAAGATACGTCTCTTTCAAGTAGCTCCGGTAGCTTGGCAAATGGTTACTACCGCGTCAGACGCGAATGACGTCGTGTTGGTAGGTGAGAAGGGCCGATGTCTGGGTTGATGATGTGCCTGAGCTAGAGTTTGACGGATCGGGATGGACCGTTTCGACAGAGTAGTGTTGAATGGGCCCACTCTTTCAGCTGCAGTGAACAGTCGGTGTCGGACGAGGGCCCGCCGCCGTCTACAGTGTCGATAAGGATATACTGCTACCGTCAGTGACTCAATGTGGAATGTCTGAGGTGGGCAGGTGATGGACGAGACAAGGTGGATAAGGGTCAAAGAAAGGATATGCTGGAGGACTCGAGGGAGCTGAGTCTTTGTCCATTGTGATAAGAGTACAGCAGCCTCAGACCTGTGAGGCAGCAGCACCTCGTGCTCTAGCGAACTCGCAGGCAGGAAGAGCCTTTCGATGATCTGCGATAGACGCAGCCACGATGGCGGTGAGCCTGCCGACAAAATTCTCCTGTCGTTGATCCTCGAGGCGACGATGAGGTGTATCGACACAGTCTTTGTGTGGTGCGTCGTGTTCGTGAGTAAGCAACACATGACCGCCAGCTCGTCAGCGCTGTCCACGACGAAAGCTCGTGATGGTGTCAGCTGCGAGACGCGAACATTGAGGGACATATGCTTCGTAGGAACAGCTGTCGAAGAAAGCTGCCATGCGCCGACCGGACCGGAGTCCGCATTCTCGGTATCGCTTAAGAGCCATGCGACAACATTCTCCTCCTACACACGCCATTCGCCAGCGCTCTCGTCTACATGCAGCAGCAATGTACAAAGATGCTGCGCCATATCGTCCCATTGATCAGAAAATTATCGTTCGCCCGAGTGCAGCAAGGGGTCGCAGGAAGTGATCCTCACATCAAAGAAGGCTTGGCGCTGCACTCTATAGACCTCACTTCATGAACCCTTTCTCTCCCATCACCACATATTGCTGCCGGTTTATCGCGCACGGCTTCAACGCAACAATAGACCTAATTTTGTGGCTGTCAGTGGCATGGGAAGATCGATGATGGCAGTTGAGCCCTGACCTAGAAGACATCTGACGGCTGCCGTCCAGCAGGATGGGCTACCAAAGCGAACCCAGTCCCTCCTTTCGCCACATTCATGTGTGTCTCCTAAGCACAAGCTCTGAAAGATCGCTATGATCTGTGAACGTTCGGTGCTGATCATTGTCCTAGGTCACACTGCACGTGGAGCTTCCACCAGCGATGCGCAGTCTGAGTTCAGATTCATCAGGCTTGGACCGGCAGGCGTTGAGTTGCTCGGTCGTAACCTGGACGAAGTCGTATAGTATCACAGGTGACAGTTCGTGGGTGAAGTGGCATGTGGGTGATCCACTTCGTCTCATACTAAGCACACTCAACCCCTCTTGCACTCTTCCCCTCTCTTTCCCAGGCTGTCTACTCGCACAACTCAACACACATTCGCCTTTGTTCTTTGACCTGTCTAATTTACCGATCCCCTGGAAGCCATGGTCTCTTTGATCGAGCGTTCGGGGCTGCAGCTTTGGACGATCCAGCGCGCAGCCGTTTGGCTATGCGCCGAAAGCAGCTTCGACATGAAGCACACTGATGCATCTGCGTGAGAGTTCAAAGGTTGCGTGTGCATGCTGCTGATTTTCACGATGCCATTCCCCCAGCTTTACAGATGAATGTACGCCTGGAGAAGTTGCGGGGCAAGTCGACGCCCTGGTCTCGGTCGCTCCTTCCCCAGCACTTCTTCCTCTCAATACCACTACTGCTATTTTCATCTTGCTATTGTCGTCTGGAACCGCATTGGCCAAGCGCAACAGTAACTTCAGACTGCTCTGCTTCCACTCCACGACTGTTACTCTTCCTGTTTCACGACACCAACCCCTAACACGATCACACGCATACCTGTCCGTCATCTATCACATTCACCAATACTACCACTACAGCATCCACTACCTTCGCTACAGATACACCATAGTCGCTGGCGACTATCTCAACCCAAGGCAACCTTCTCGGCGGCTCTGCTGGTCAAGAGCCACTTTCGCAGCCGTACCTACATTACCAGAAGCAATCACAACAGTCCCTCGAGGAAGAATCAAGATGTCTATTCTCAACACAGTCCTTCTTCCCTTCACCTTCGACCGCTTCGCCCTGGCCGCAGACGAGACGATCGCCAACGATCTCGCCGAGATGCGCAAGCTGGTTCGCTCATCGCCCGGACCTGACCCCTGCGCCGTCCCTGGACTTCTGAGCATTCTTGCTCATCCACCGAGCGTGGTCTTCACGGAAGTTAGCAAATTCGCCAAAGTCGTCAAGCAGCAGCATCAGATTGGGCACAAAATAGCTCGAGCCGGTCTAAGGCCAACCGAATGTGCACATCAGCGCGGGTGGGAGAAGGAGCGGAATGCTTACGGCGATGCTGGCGGGTTCGAGTCTGAAGAGCGGGCTCACATTGTCGCTGAGATGTCCATGGCCGAGAAGCTGGATGTCGCTAAGAAAGCGAGGGCTGCGAAGGCTGCTGAACTCGCTGCTGCTCGCAAGAATAAGGCCGCCGCTGCCGCAGCTGCTCGCAAGGAGGCTGCCTTGAAGCGCAAAGCAGCTGCCACCGCTGCCGCTGCCGCTACTCCAGGCAAGGAGCATACCCGCAAGCGTAAGGCGGAAGTACTCACGGAGGACGCGGAGCCTGTCACCGGCAACAGGAAGAGCGCCAGAGTCAAGGCTCCGACCAAACGCGGAATGGAGGCCTCTCAAGTCACTCCGGCCGCTCTGAAGACTGCAGCTGGCAAGGATAAATCCAAAGGCAAGACGACAATCACACGCCTTCGCGTCACGCCTCCTGCCCCAGAGCAGACGAAGCCTAAGGTCATGCTCAAATGGACTCGCGGTACCAGCCAGAAGCAACCGGATGACAGCACGAGCACAAACAACCTGCCATCTTCACCTCCTCCAGATGTTCGTATGAGCGTCGACTTCATGCTGTCTTCAGCCACTCCAGGCGGAAGCACGAGCAACAAGTTACTTCCGCCTCTAGCCGCGTCAGATGGCAGCATGAGCAACAACATCGTGCAATCTGCGCTGCCACGAGATTTGAATGTCAGCACGGATCTGACTTCTGGAAGCATAGATGGCACCCTCCAGCCTTCACTTAGTGCTGGAGCTCCCGCCGCTAGGCACCGAAAGACCTCAAAGAAGTCGGCTGTTGGAGCTGGAGCCTCGAACACTCAACCTCCGCCACCCTCTTCCTCTGGTGATCACGTGGCGTTCACACGTCCGGCTGGTGGCCCTTCGGATACGACTAAGTCCCTTCGGCATACAATCGCTTCGTCTAAGTCCACTACGGATACATCCTATACCTCTACTCTCAGCATGCCTCGCCAGGAGACCGAAGCCGACTATACATCGAGCAAGCCACGTACTCACCAGCCTGCCCGCGCATCAAACCCTGCGCCGCTCCCTTTCACCTCCGTCTCTGCGCCTCAGCTCAGCGCGACCAACAATGGTCGTACTGCTCATGGTCATGGCCACACCCTCAAGCTGAAACGTTCCACTTCCGCCAACGCGTCGGCTGCTGGCACGTCCATCTTCACGTCTTCGCTTTCGTCTGCCGCCACTCCCGCGAAGAAGCGCACCATCGATGCGATCGAGAGCATCGAGGATGGTGAAGATAGCCTTCCTCTGAGCAAGACCAAGAAGCGTGAACAGACGCCATATCCGACCTCGGCTGAGCGTAAGCGTGCTGAGGTAGACGAGAGCAGTGACAACGAGTCGTTCGAGGATGAGCAAGAGTCAGACGAGGACTTCGCTGTCAACGACAGTCCGGTTCGCAAGAAGACGAAGCGCACCTCATCCGATAAGACCGGCCCTATTGCGAAGACTCTAGTCAAGCAGCCCAAGGGCACGAACAATAAAGTCGCGAAGAAGGCTCCCACCTACAAGCTTCCGAAAGACTACGTGGGCGTGAAGTCCGGCCACGGCCACTCCACTGTGCCTCCACCCAATGCCGATCTCAAGATTGGCGAGCAATGGCGCTGCGGCAATCTGGATTGCGACTCTGGCATGACCTGGTACGACGACGACGAGTATCGCCGCAAGTCCATCTCGAACTTCTTCGGTCGTAACAAGACGGCCACAAAGCGCATCGCCGACGCAGTCTGGCATATCTTGTGCCGTAGGTGCTATCAAGACGGGTATACTCCTCACACGAAGAAGCCGGAATACCTTATGAATCTGGCCGTCAATCTCACAAAGCTCATTCGCCAGCAGCTGGAGCGCATCAAGCTCTGGCGTCCGGATGCCACGTTCTCTTTCGATCTGCACAAGACTGCGAAAGACCGCATGCACAAGTGGACCGCTCTGCTTGCCACGCATGGTGACAAGGCGACTGCGTTGAAGCTCATGCCGCCAGTCACGGTGTCCAAGAGCCAGAACAAGCCCATCGTCGAGGAGATGTTCCCGTCGCAGTACGCCGTGGACTTCATGGCGAAGTTCGTCGATAACAGCAAGAAAGACTGCTCATTCGACGACGTTGAGAAGATGCTGCAGTGGAGCCTGGAGCGTGTGGGCGAGAAGAAGTCGCCTTGCATCACACCCTTTGAGATCCTACTCAATGCTCCAGTGGAGGACGAGACCATCAACGACACGAGCGACAACTTCAAGCAGTGGGAGGATCTACAGGTGGCGAAGCAAGATGCTGCTAAGGGGCAATGAGGATATGCTACGATGCATGGGGAGCCGATAAGGGCTAGTCTATGCTAGTTATATCTCGGCCGCGGAGCCTGAGCGGTTGTGAAGGGATATTGGAGAGGGAGAAGCCGATGATGGCTGCTTGCTGTACACTAAAAACATATAAAGTACCAAAAAAAGCTACACCAAACCCAGTTATTCGACACTTTCTCTTGAAGTTTGATGCTACTGCTATGCTGCTACCAGTGCACTCGCAGATGGTAAGATCACATTGATGCTGACACGGAGAAACACCTCGCCACGGGGCTCACAAACCACGGACAGTCTCAACTGTCACAGGCTCTCAACAAGATGGCAACTGATGCTTCGTAGTAGTGGTCATGTTAGTGTGAGCACTAGATAGCGTCAGCAATGTAGGAGAACTGAACCAAACGCTGCAGAACTTTGCGTATCAATTCATAGCATACTATACTCCCGTCGCTCAGTATGCAACCCCACGAACAAAATCCGCTCGTTCATGCAATGCTCGTTACCCGTCCCTTTCCCTCATCCACAACCCTCACACCTCATCACCCCGTCAATCCCTCCGCTTCCTCAACGGCTGCAAAAGCGCCTTCCCCTTCCTCTTCTCCTTCTCCCGTTCCTTCTCTCGTTCCCTCTCCTTCTCCTTCTCCCTTCTCTTCTCCTCCTTCCTCTCATCCTCTCTCCCATGTTTCTCGCTCCGATGGTGCAAGAACCCTCCACCTCCTACCCTGCCAGCCTGACCCCTCTCATACCTCGGCAATGCAGTGCTGACCTCCGCATCCGAGCTGACGGCGCTAGAAACGTTGCTCGCGCTGGCGGAGGCGCTGGCCGACGGGCTATCAGTCGACACACGCCCGTTGCGGGCGAGAGGCAAGTTCGGCGTTCGACGGAGGCTGTTGGGGACGGACGTAGTGTTCGCCGCGCTCCTTGTGCCGTCGCTTCGAGGAACGTAAGACTGCTGCTCATACGCAATACTCTCCCTCGAGTGCGGAGGCGTAGACTCATACATCCTCGTCGCGTTCCCCTGATCCACATCCTCGTCGTCCTCCTCATCAGCCTCCCTCAACGTAGCAGGCGGCTGCAATTGCGCCACAAGCCGCTCAAGCTGCGGCGGCGGCACAATCGAAGGATTCGCCGCAATGCGATCCGCGATCCGCGAGTAGCCTGGCGTAGCCTCGTCGTCCGTGTCAGGCTTCTCGAGCTGGTCGATCAGCTCGTCCCAGCGGAAACTCAGCGCGCTGTTGGGCCGCTCGGCGCGTTCAGCACGACTGAGGCATTCTTGCGTGCGGGCGTAGAGGTGCGTGCACACGTCGTGGAAGGTGCGGAGATCGCTGTCCGCGGCATGCTTGCTCTGCAGCTCTTGCAGCAGGCTGATGTTGGGTTTGCCTGTTGTGCCGGCTTCGTGGGCATCATTGGACTGCGCTGTGGTTTCGAGCCAGAGCTGAATCAGCTCAGCGAAGGCGCGGGCTTGGTCTATGAGGTATGGCAGGCTGGGGAAGCCTTCGCGGCTTGTGGGAGGGAGGCGGTGCATGATCGTCATGGGCGTGGTGTAGCTTAGGTGAGTGTCTGCGATCGTGTGGTGTGTGGGTGACGTGGGTGAAGGGGTGGTAGTGGCTGTAGAGGAGAAGTTCGTCTTGGCGGTGAGTGGCGAGGGGACGTAGCAGACGTCGTCGATAAACGACTTGAAGCTTTCGCGGTGTTGAGTGAGGAAGGAGTTCATGGGCTCCATCCAGTGCTCCTTTGTACCGAAGCTGGCCATATTGGCGAGGGTCTGGAGGGACTTGGCGATGAGGGTGCAGGTGCGGCGGGCTCTGGGCTTTATGTCGTCTGTTCGATTGTCAGTATGATCCGTCAGTGCTGACGTGAAAAACAGCACTCACCCTTCAACAATCCAAAAAGCTTCGGATTCAGCACAGCCGGGCAGAAGAACCGCAGAAACAAGAATCCAGACACACTGCTGTAGCTCACACTCCGCAGGAAGTCACCATACCTATCCTCAGCACAAGCCCTCACATGCCTGAAGATCCGCCTCAGCTCTATCGGGCACTTCGCTCTCGAAGCCATGATCGACTTCCAGATCGCTTGCGTGAACTGATTGAGTCGCCGCCAATTCCGATCAAGCTCACCTGTCGATGCGACGCGATTGGGATCGACTTCACAGTCCGGATCACTATCATTGATTTTGCGGATCTCAGCGCCGAGAGCTTCTTCGAGATACTCGCGACCGATGCGGCGCATGTGGCTGTCTAAGCTCTTTGTCAGAAGTGTATTGCCGCGGAAGAGCAGGTTGGCTTCGAGCGTGGCGTTCTTGTTCATGTCGCGCACGAGGAGCTCGCGATCGGTATGGCTACTTGCCGCCAGCCCGATATTGTCACTAGCATTCGATCCCGCCCGCCGTGTGGTATACTGTAGTCGGTTCATCGGCGTCTCCTTATGTATGCTGTCGATCTCTTCTTCGATGAGTGCCATGATCCAGTCGCTTGCGTAGCCAGAGACCTGGAAGATATTGAGGAGGTAGTCGCTTAGCCGCTTCAGCTCCGTGGGTATAATCTGCGCGATTTGTAGCGTCAGGCCGTTCGAGAAGCGATGAAGCAGATCGCTGAGTGGCTTGTAGTCCCGCGCCATAAGTATCACACCCTCTTCAGCTCTTGCCTTGATCAGGATCTCGCCGACGCGCTGGCCATATGAATCGTAAGCTGGCCACCACTTCTCGACCTCGTTCGCTGCAGCCAGTTCTTCCAGAAAGATCTCAACTTTGCCGCACGTCGTATCGAAGTTGATGCCCGTATACCCACCTTCTCGATAACCATCTCGCTCTTTCGAGAGCCCATACGCCTCATGCACGAGCTTGCTCTGATGCTGCTCCGACGTCCGTAGATGATCCGGAGGTCTTCGCTTGATCGCCACACTTGCGCTCGACAACACTGGCGGCAAGTCTAGGAACTCGAAC
Organism: Oleoguttula sp. CCFEE 5521; assembly: GCA_036872775.1. NCBI lineage: Eukaryota > Fungi > Ascomycota > Dothideomycetes > Mycosphaerellales > Teratosphaeriaceae > Oleoguttula > Oleoguttula sp. CCFEE 5521. Next base: position 3,694 of record JAVRRP010001067.1, on the reverse strand, counting down.
GTCTCTCCCCACAATGGGTTAAGCCCTTCGTATTTTACCGCAGTCTTCCCTCTCGTCTCGTCATCGAGCAGAACTTCCACATGATAGCCATGCTGCTCTGGTCGCACCTGACTGCCTTTGCCATGACCTCCACTGAATCCGGACTCCGGCGCTGCGATGCCTGAGGTAGGCGGGTACATCTTTGCTTCGACGACTCTTATGTGCAGTGATCGCTCCATTCGAAACATGCCCATCATGTCGCCCACATTCTGACTGTCCGTATCGTCACTACTTGGCCGTGGACCGTACAGCGCAGGTATCGTGAAGGCTCGCAACAGTACGAACCAAACCTCGTACAGCACCCGGTTCTCTAGACTAAGGAAGATCGGCCGCAGCAATGAAGCGTTGCTCGTCTGGCTGCTAGTGTATTGCGGGTAAATCGCAATGCAATACTCATTGTCCAGCACACTCGAGTCCAGTCGTTGTATCGCGCACCTGCTGAGTTGACTGAGCTGCACGACCGAGATAAGACTGTTATCACTGTCCGAATGCAGCTTCAGCTCGCCGTTCTCTCGCAGCTGTCCACTGATTCTTCGCCAACGCCGCGAAGCAAAGCTTTGCATGCGATTCGGCTGCGGCCGACCAGCAGCGGATTGTCCCAGCATCGAAGTGGGAGTATTGTTGTAAGTCATATTCGTATCCCAGTAAATCATCTTCCCGATCTTAATCACCGGATTCTCCTTTAGTGGCGTCATGAACACAGATTTCCGCCGATTACTCTTGCTACTATTCGCTCGATCCCTCGTTTCCTGCCCATTCGCAGAACTCGATCTCGCAGAAGACACCCGCGCCGGCGGCTCCGGCCTCGCCTGCATCGGCATCGCAATAGGCTGCGGTCTCGCTTTCCGACTCTCTCGAGGCTCCAACGGCTGCCAGCAAAGTAGCGCAGCAAACCACGCGTCAAAATCGGGCTGATTCGACAACTTAAGCTGAATCTCCGAGTTTGTGTGCGGCACGTCGACATTGATATACGGAGTCTCGGCGTCCATCGCTAGGGTCACTTTACAACCCCTGAGATCCGGCACCAGCATTGCGCCATCGCCACCGTTGCCGCGGAGTTCGTACATCAGGCTGCCGCTGCCTTCTGTGATGTAGCAGTAGCTCGTGCGCCATTTCGAAGTGTGACTTGATCTAAATTGCGCGTTGCCGCTCATTTTCCCATTGAGAGTCTTCATCAGGTGCAGAATCCGCCGTGTGCTAGCGGACGGAAGAGCGCCTGGTGTCGTATCTGAGGTTTGCGAGGAGATGGGCGAGATGCTCCTGTTGTATTCAGCTGGCGTTATCGCGGGAGAGCCTAGGGAGGAGATTGAAGGCGCTGAAGGAGGCGATGTGGCGGCAGGTACAGAAGCCAGAAAGTCAGCGCCGTCGTTCGAAATGGGCGACTGTGGCGTGTTGATGCTGCCGATGCGATGGCGGTGCCGCAGCGTGCCAGGCGAATGGTCTCCACTCCTTCTCTCTTCCAATGTGCGTGTCCTTGGACGAACAGGCTGATGTGCTCGCGGCGCAGAAGTAGGCGGTGGCTCGCCGTTGCTCTTGCTGCTCGTCCGCGCCAGCATTCCTTTGCCATTCACCACCCCATTCCGACTACTCGGACTACTCCTGCTGTTCGTAGTCCCCGAATCCCAGTCCCTGTCACGCCTGAATCTGGCACTCAAACTCGATCCACTAGGACTTCCGGTATTGGCATAAGCGGCCGGCCCACCAACGATAGTCGTTGTGGACGTAGGAATGAATGCACGCTCGAAACTTGTTGTGCCACGTTCCGTTCCTGGTTCCGAAGCGTCGGGTGTGATGGTCCTGACACCGCTCGATTTGACTGATGCTGTGTCACCAAGACCCAGTGAGCTTTGCACCTGCGCGCGGTGGACTTCACTCTGTTGCTTCGCTGCAACTTCTGCCTCCTTCTGCGCCGCCTTCGTCGCCTTTTCTTCCGCTAGCCACTCGTCATACAGCGTGGGCTCTTTCTTCCTCGGCCGCGACTCTTCCCAGTGTCGCCGCGCCTGTCCGCTCGGCGTTGACATGGCTATTCTATCCTGTCGCCGCGCATGTGCTCTTTCGCAGTGAAGGAGCGCCGAGATTCAGACCCAGCACTGCCGACACACTGAGCGTGCTATCGTGTCCGCAGAAAGCGCATTATGATCGTTCCCAAACGGCCTCTGACGAGCTAGCCCGCCTTTTCGCCCTGATGCAATCCCTGCAGCGCACAAGCCAAAGTAGCCTCCCAGAACGTGCACACTTCCACCCAGATCCCAAAGACCTCTGTCACCCTGCGTGAGCGCTGTAAGGTAGGAGCAAAGGCAGATACAGTACCGCCCTGAGAAAGCCAAGCCAAATGCGAGCAATGTACAGAGTCAGGTGTACCTTATCCACAGTGTGGGGAGGGTGAGTGGAGCTAACGGGCGCCGTACATGAAGTCTTCAATTGCAGCTTCGCACTCTTATTCCTCCATCACGGTGATGACATTCCAACAGGTCGCCGCTGACGAGGGCGCAGACACGGCACTGTGATCAAGCGAGGCGCTATTGAACGCGATCATTGGGCATCATTCCGCTCCGTCTGGGATGGGCATCTCGAATTGTGGCTTGCCCGCATGCTCTCAAACAGACTCCGCTATTGAACATTAGCGCTCCCGGGGCCGGGTAAAACGTGTATACGGATATGAGCGCTGATCTGTTCCTGATACCGATGGGGGAAAAGGACTTCAGAGTCAGTCCCCAAGCGAAGTGAGGCGACTTGAACAGTAGGCAGAGCAATGATTCGCAGCGGCAGCTGAGTGGTACGACGATGAAGACTGGAGTTGCTAGATCATGAAGCATAGTACGGAGTGTTTGGATGAGGTTCCGATACTACATTGAGTACGTGCATTCACGAGGATCTCACGCCATCCAATCTACTCCGTCAAGCCCATCAAGCCCAATGCCTGTCCCGCGCGCAAATCATCTGCCCTCATCGAGCCGCCTCCGTCGTCTCTCATCAATTCATCATCAAAGTCCGGGCGGCTTCGCTTGCTGACTGTAACAAGCAAGATCTTGTCTCCCTTCATCACAGATACTCCCACTCGACTGTTAGCAGTGACATGTTGACATCTCGAAGCACATACTCAATGTGCAACGGCTCTTACCGCAAAGTAGCAAAGGAGAAGATCCTCTCGCGCAGCTCTCAGCGACCACACATCTCAATGCATATCAAGAGCCGTCAATGGTTTCACAAGCAGACTCGTGGCCCCCACGATACCCCAGCCTCGACCACGCGGTCAGCGGTAAGGCGGCTGTCAGATGTCAGCCGCTGACACAGACATGGCCAATCAGTATTCGGTTCTCGGATATGGCATTCTATATCGTGAGCCGCGCTTCTGTCTCAGTTTCTCGGATAGCCGAAGCAGGTAAGCGACGCCAACTCCAACTCGGGGAGAAACCCGTGGTGACCGGGGATTCGGCTACAAGGCAGTCAGATGCCCATTTGGTTCCTTCGAACTTTCCCATGCTACACGAGGCGCTGTCGACAAGAGGCGATGCTGCTCACTGGCTACAGTCTGCCGGCCATGAAGGGACCGGCAACTGACCATCGGGACTGCCATGACAAACATTTCAGACAGGAACTTGGCCGGAAGCCATAGCGGCAACAGCGATGCCGGCAGTAATCCGTGGTGTTTGGC
>JAVRRP010001066.1:0-11670 GCA_036872775.1 Oleoguttula sp. CCFEE 5521 | reverse complement strand
CTCCTAGAATCTATATCTATCGCTATTAATACTAAAGGTAGCTATTATACTAATAAGGACGCTCTCGAAGAGGTCCCCTAGTAGGCTATAGTCGAGTAGGGCGATATAGAGGTCGAGGTAGCGATAGTCTAGCTAGTCCGTACCTAGGAGCTTCGCTATCTACCTATCCTACTACTCCTTACCTAAGTCTACGTCTAGAGCTAGGACCGGGGCTAGTATCTTAGCGTTAGCGTCGCCGGCCGCGCGTAGTAGCGTATCTAGAGCGAGCTACTACGCTTCCGTAAGCCGATACTAGAGCCGCGGGCTCTAGCGTAGGTACGCGAGCTAGTAGATAAAGTATAGGATCTACTTTTAGACGCGCTAATACTACTTATAGGTCGCCTTAAATAGCTAGGTATAGAGCGGCTTCTAGTATAGACGGGCCGGTATAAAGCTATTTACTTAGTACTAATTAAAGAGGTTTATCCTATCCTTCGCTATAGCGCTACGCGTAAGGAGGATAAGGTAGTCGAAGAACTCTAGAATAGTATAGAGTAGAGTATCCTTAGGGTCTAAGAGTAGACCGTACTAGGGAGGCGGTAGCGTAGCTAGAGAGGCTACCCCTAGTAGGGAGATATCCCTAAAGAAGGTACGCTAGTAGGTAAGCTTAAGCTATAGGTTATTACTACGCTAGTCCTTCGTTATCGAGGCGCGCGTCTCCTACGCTACCGCGTCGCTAGCCTCTATCTAATCGAGCTCGGCGTAGAGCTAGTCGATAAGCGGGGCCCTAGTATAGGGGAAGATAGGAGAGGAGGAGGGGAAGCGGAGATAGGACTAGGGGGAGGCGGATCCTACTATAGGCCTACCGCTAGCCCTATATATAACGAAGTAGGCTATATTATATAACTACTACTAGAGGGTCTATAGGGCGACCTCCCTATATAGTAGGGCGGCCTTAGTAGGCCCTAGTAGCCCTAGCGGGCGGCGTCCCCTTAGACTAGCGCTCTACTTATAGACCTTATAGTAGTATAACTTAATAATCTTCTTATAGATTAAGGACCTATAGTAGGAGGGCTCCTAGTACCTATATCCCGCTAGGATAGGGAGGCCGGCGAGAGGGGGCGCCCTATCCTAGGGTAGTACTACGTCCTCCCTCCTTATCGCGACGCTCTCTATAGCGTAGTCCTTAAGTACCTTCGCTCTCTACTTAGTAGAGACCTCGCTATAGTAGGAGATAAGGTAGCTAATAAGTATCTCTAGTATAAAGTAGGTAGCGTACTTATAGTAGAGTATAATAGAGCTAGCGCTAATATAGAGCGTACTTAATAGGGAGTCTAGTATAATAGTAGTAGGAGCGTTAAGTATAATAGCGTCTAGTATATAGTAGTAGAGAGCGTAGGGAGTATCGGGACGTAGGTATAGCGCGTAGTAGGTAGTAGCGGGGTAGGGGTAGGCGGTAGTAGTAGCTAGGGAGAGTAGTAAGAGTAATAGGGAGTATTAGTACTATAGGAGTAGGGGGGATAGGTATATATAGAGGAGGGTAAGGGTAGAGAGAGAGTATTATAGGGCGGGGCGCGTTAAGGACGTATAGTAAGAGGAGAGTAGTTATAGGTAGGTAGGGCGGGCGGGTAGGGTAGGCGGGTAGGGATAGTAGCTATTAGAGTAGGATTAGGGCTAGGTAGAGAGGTCGCTATAGGCTAGGGTCTATAGGTTAGGGTTACGGGCGGCCGCTAGGGGCCGGGCGCGTATAATTAGTTACTATCGAATTCGTAGCGTAGAGTTAGTTAGCCTACGCCTAGGAATAACTAAATAGGATTAACCCTCTAACCCTAACCCTTCCGGAAACTTTGTACAGGGCTATAAATAGGATTAACCTAATCCTATTTCGGGATTGTAAATAGGTAAAGCGAGAGCGAGCGGCGAGAGGGTACGTAGCGAGAGGGTACGTAGCGAGAGGGTACGTAGCGAGAGGACGAGCGACGACGAGCGGACGAGCGACGACGAGCGCACGAGCGACGACGAGAGGACGAGGGACGGGACGGCGAGCGACGGGAAGGCGAGCGACGAGATAGCGAACGACGTACGTGAGCGACACACGCGACACTAAGCGGCGTCCTCGTATCGAAGCGATAACAACCAGTAGCGGCGATAATAGAACGTATTTGAGAGCTATCGATTCAGAGTGCGCTCCCTGTCGCGACTGTTCTACGAATGCGACTAGTACAGGTCGTACCCGCCCGTAATCCTTCTGCTCCCGTTCACCGACGCAGGCGCTACGTAGCCCTCCTCAAGCGCGACACTGCCCTTCTCGTCAAACCGCGCGCCCTGATTCGTGACATTGACACCCTCCCCGATCACCCGTCGCGACTCCTGGACTTCCTTCCAGCTCAGTCCGTACTCATCCCTCGCGACCCAAACGACTGGTTCATCGGTGCGAAGCGCGGGGTGCATGTAAGCTTCCTCGCGCTCACGTTGGGTGAACGTGCGCACAGGACGGGCGAGATGCGGCGATAGGACATGCTTGCTGAGCACCGCAGCGGAGGCGTACGTCGAAGGGAAGAAGAACTCCTTGACCTTGCCTGCGATGCCAGACTGCTTTGGTGGAGGTGCAGCTGATTGCGGGACCTGGAACACAGTCGTGTCGGAGGACTCGGAACCCGTTGCTGGTCGCTGTACGTCAAGATTGCGATCGTGTCGTAGGGTGTCGCCCTTCTCGAGCTCGCCATCGCCGTGCTTATTGCGAGTCTCTTCGGCAAGTAGATCACCTGGCAGGGACACGACGAGCTTGCCCATTGCCTTGCGGAATTGCATGTGGTAAAGGATAGTAGCGACGAACAGAATAATCTCGAGGATCAATGGACCAAGGCTGAGGCGGTTATCGCCGACTCCGATCGCGAAGAGGCCAATGAGACAGAACTCGGAGAGGTAGATGCCGACCGTGAGTTGTTGCAAGGCTCGCGCGTAAGCTTCGCCTCGGGTGTCGACAGTGGTGCCGAGCGTGTATATGACATTGTAGCGGAAGGCGAGATATAGGAGGGTGAACCCGACAGTGGCGAAGCCGAGCACAAGTGGCGCGATGCATGAGTGTGCGAGTGCTGTGATACGTCAGTGAGTGTGCCTGCGCCGGGAGAGCCGTGTCATGCGTACCTATAACTCCGAGATTGGTGTACTTGGGGTAGAAGACTGCCCACTTGATACCATCAAGCAATCCGGATCGATTGTACTTCTTCCGTGGTGTCTTATCCAGCACCTTACCTAGTATCATGCAGAACAACAGTGGCATGATGTTTAAGATCTGCATCGCCGCAGTAGCGAGACCGAACAGAATAAAGTAGCAAATGTAGAACGTCGATGCCTTCGGCAAGTTCTTTGCCAACAGCTGTGGTGCTCCAAGCGGGTCCTGAATGACTTGAGAGACGACTGCGGATGCGCCGGACGTAAACGTCGTGATGAGGAAGACTTGTATCACTTCGAAGGCAAAGTACCAACTCTGCACTCGCATCTGCACTGCCTTCTGCGTGGGCTCAAATGTGGTGGCGATGGCTGTTCCGATGATTGGTACCAGCTTCATCAAGATCGCAAGCAGCAGTACAGGGAGCAAGCCTGTGACGACACCCATGATCTGTTGAGGAATACTGTTGATGAAGCTGAGCCACGGCAGCGTGTCTGTGAGGTAGTTGACATTGGTCAGTACACCGACGAATGCGACGGGGATGGTCCAGAATAGACAGAGGAAGGCCATGAAGGCGGTGCCGAGCGCAGTCTTGAGCTTGACATTCCACCAGGGCAGTGTGACGTTGTCCCAGTTGACCATGTCCGGCGTCATACCAATCTCTTTCGCCGTGAAGTGTAGCGGTTGTTGGTGCATGACTTGCTGAAAGGCGATTTGGGCGGCAGCCACAGTCTCGAACTCGACAAAGATTGCTGATTCTTTGGCTCCGCTCTGACGGAACTCGTGCTGGTCTCGGGAGATGGTGCTCGCAAGATCGTGCAACTCTCGGCGTGCCCAGTCAATGGTGTCCACCTTCTTGCCAATGAGAGGCTTGAGCCGGTGGGTAGGTCGCTTCATGGCCCGGACATCGTCTTCAGTAGGACCATCAGTGCCCTCGTTCTTATTCTTCTTCTGCTTCTTAGCATGCTGTTTGAGTGAGCCAGCGATGAGCTTCGTCTCTGCTTTCTCGAGCTTCTGGATGGCGTCGGTTTGATCATCGACCTTGTCAGCCAGATCTTCTGGGTCATGAGTGAGCCATACAGTATTGACATTGCGCATCGTCTCACGGATGTGCTTTTCGTTGCGATAGTACTCGGGCACATCCACGAATAGCACTGTCCTGGACGAGATTCGGCTGACGCTGTACGGTGACAGGAGATAAGCTTGGCGGAGGTTGACGAAGAGGATAGTCTCACGAGAGATCAAGAACATAGCGAAGCCCAGGAAGACCCAGGACATGATGGCGAAGGCAAAGTAGCGTCCCACGCCATTGACGTTGCTGAAGGAGAGTATGTCGATGCCGGTCTCCCCTCCGCCGCCCGTCGCTGCGATGGGAAACAGTACGGGCCAGGTGATTAGGCATCCAACGAAGGACATGACGGCGAGCATCTTGAAGAAGCGGAGCCAGAGGTAATTGTCGAGCGACGAATGAGCAAGTACGTGCTCATCTTGAATTGAGGTGTATGATGAGATCCATCCGAGCAACGAGCTTGCTGGTTTTGGTGAGAGTTGGCTCTTGTCGAGAGTAGACAGATACGTCCGTGGCACGTAGACTCGATCATAGCGACGCCGGAGGAATAAAAAGGCCAGGAACGCAACGGATGCACCGACAAAGATCGGTGCGAGGGTCGAGATCAAGGCTGAGAGGGACGAGCCTTGCGCGTTCCTGTTGCTGCCAGTCTGCTGAGACATCTGAGCGACCTCCTTCGAGTGATATTCCTTTGCTTCTCCGGAGATCTGATTTGTTGCCACACCTCCGATTACCTTGCCCCGAGAAGTGAGATTCCACGCTGTTGTGTCCGTGAGAGTCCAGATGGTGAGGTCAGGGCCCCAGAACGTCTGCTATCTCTCACAGGCGCAGGGTCATAAATCCGCTGCTGCGGGTACTGTCAAAGCAGCATAGGGATAATGAGACTATTGGAGAAGTAAAGGCAGATGCGGCGAGGGGACTGCGCTGCAATGCTTGACTGAGATGAGACTGGTACTTCTCTGCCATGTTTGGCGGTGCTGGAACATATGACAGTGGCATCGCACGCATTACGTAGCAGGGCAGCATTGCCGTGAGAGTTTGAGCTTCACGTACAGCAATCTTGTGTTGAGCGTGTCACTGCTGCAGCCAAGCATCTCGACGGCACATACCAGGTATCGGCTACCTGAACGGGCGACGTGGCGGCAGCATTGGTGATGAACGCGACGGCATTCGAGCAGTGTGGTCGTTGTCGGATCGATCATTGCAGCGATGGTATGTGAGCAAGAACGTTTTCTTCGATCTCCCTGTGTCGAAATGACATTTCTGGGGTACATGCAGAGTCCAAGCTTGATGACGCACGTGTCCAAATAAGAGTAAGGTTACAGTTCTGCAGGGTTCGTCTCCGCCGGTATTTGTCCGCTTCATCCAACTGAACCTAGTCGACGGCAGTGAGCTGTACGGTCATGATATCAGTGAGCATGGCACGCGATTAGTGACAGCGACAACGTCGACCCAGTGACACAACACACGTCGCTCGCTGCGAGATAGATCCATACACGAGTCGTGCTGTGCGATTGGGCACCTTCATTTGGGTTAGGGTGTCGAGGGTACAGGCTCGTGGGCTACAGCCACCAGGTCGCAAAGGCGGCTTCCTTTGTGCTGGGCATCATGGGCTCCTCGGTGCGGCTCGAGGACATTGCAAACAAGATTCTACCCGATGAAGCTTACTTCCACCGCCAAAGCGTTGCCGACCTCCTCGGGCGACAGAATATCAACTTCCCCGGCGCACAACCAGTCTCATTCGCGCGATCACACTTCCTCGAGCTGCAACGGACAGACTACTACCTATGCGAGAAGACGGATGGCATACGATGTCTGATGTACCTGGCGCAACATTTGGAAGCTGGACGACCGCCGCTCGAGCTACAATTCCTGATCGATCGCAAGAATGACTACTGGCATGTCAAAGGCGGCATGATGCATATGCCACTACAGGGGGAGCTGGGAAGATTTCATATCGGGACCATATTGGACGGCGAGCTGGTACGACAGACATATCCTGATGGCTCATCGAAATTGATGTACCTCATTTTCGACTGCCTCTGCATGGACGGGAAGAGCATCATGGATCGTACCCTCGACATCCGTATCGGGAAATGTGAAGCATTCATCTACACACCATGGAAGAAGCTGAAGAAGGCGTATCCCGAAGATGTCGCACAGCAGCCCTTTCACCTCGAGCTGAAGAAGATGCAGCTGCCATATGTCATCGACTTCATGTTCGGCGAGGTGCTGCCTAAACTGCCACACGGTAACGATGGGCTGATCTTCACTTGTAAGACCACGCCGTACATCTCTGGCACTGATCAGCACATCCTGAAGTGGAAGCCACCGCATGAGAACACGATCGACTTCCGGTTGCAGATCGTTGGCTTTCCCATGACTGAGGATGCTGGAGGAGAGTACGAAGACTGGGATGCGAAGCCAAAGATTGAGCTACTAGTTATGCACAACGATGGCGATTACAAACAATACGCAGATCTGTACCTGACCGACAAGGAATGGGAAGCGATGAAAGCGCAGAACGAGATGTTCGACCACAGAATCGTCGAGTGCTGGCTGGATATGGACTTAAAGAAATGGCGACCGAAGCTTGACGATGGTGTCCCTCGCTTCCGTGATGACAAGAAGGACGCCAACCACATCAGCACTGTCAAGAGCGTAATGGAGAGCATCGAAGATGGCGTCACTGAGCAGGACTTGATTGCACAGCAAGGAAAGATCCGCGAGGCGTGGAAAACGCGCGAAGGTGAGGCGAAGAAAGCTCGGGATCTCGAGAAGCAGAGAATGCAGCAAGCTCACCAAGCAAAAGAGAGGCAGCGGGCTGAGGCACAGCGGCAACAAGCTGCTGCTGCTGCTGCTGCTGCTGCTCCGGCGGCGGCGACTGCGGCAGCGGATGAGGACGACGGCCCGCAGTACACCGACTAAACGCAGTGCGTACTATGACTTTTAGCGAGGCGTTCGTGAGTAAGGATACCCAGTTGCGCGGCATGAATGATAGAGACATAAGCTACAAGTCCTCGTGTACCCTACGTGACGGCGGCTTTTCCAGTAAGCGTAGACTGCCATCTGGCTATGGCGTGCATGTGCTCTCATCACGTAGATCTTTCACCGGTACCTCATGAGCGATGCACAGCATACAGTGAGGATGGTACTACCATATGGTATTGCAAGGTCTTGGCATTGAAAGTGAAGGCCGAGGTAGAGTCAGCTTTCATCCGCACAACATCGTGCACAACAGCAAGCGGACATCGTACTTACGGCCGAGTGAGACGTGAGGTAAGAAACGAGGATAAAGACCCAGTTCTTATTATTCTGCTCCATCTCGAGATCATTCGCAGACTCCAAGATCAGGTATCCTGTATCGGGTTATATAGATCGAAGGGAGCTCACGACAGCTCGAGCTACTGATACGTCTTAAACGGGTCTACGAACGTCGCAGCTATGCCAGCATCACGCGATGAAGTCCTCAGCTCAGTCTGGCGCGATGGGATCTTCAAGGACAAAGTCCTCTTCTGCACCGGTGGCGCAGGAACAATCTGCTCAGTCCAAGTCCGCGCCTTTGTGATCTTAGGCGGAAATGCCTGCATCCTAGGTCGCAACGTCGAGAAGACTGAGCGGATGGCCAAGGATATCGCGTCTTCGCGCCCTGGCTCGAAAGTCCTAGGACTAGGCGCCGTGGATGTACGAGACGCGGAAGCACTGGCGAAGGCCGCGGAACGATGTGCGGAGGAACTGGGGTCCATTGACTTCGCCATCGCCGGTGCAGCAGGCAATTTCCTGGCGCCAATCTCACAGCTCAGCGCGAATGCGTTCAAGACTGTAATGGACATCGACGCTCTCGGATCCTACAACACTGCGAAAGCTACCCTGCCCTACCTGGTCGAAAGTGCGAAGAAGCACAAGAACACCGGCAAGGCCCAACCTACCGGCACAGGCGGCCGGATCATCTTCGTCTCGGCCACGTTCCACTATACTGGCAAGCCTCTGCAAGCTCACGTCGCAGCCGCAAAAGCAGCGGTAGACCAGATCGCACACTCGATCTCACTTGAGTTTGGCCCACTCGGAGTCACCAGCAATGTCATCACACCCGGTCCCATCGCAGGAACGGAAGGCATGGAGCGACTATCGAAGCAGGACGAGGCCACTTTGGTGCGAAGCAAGAAGAGTGTGCCACTCGGGCGATGGGGAGAAGTCAAGGAGATCGCTGACGCGACCATCTACTTGTTCTCCGAGGCTGGGAGCTACGTCAATGGGCATGCGCTTGTTGCTGATGGCGGGCAGTGGAGGGTCGGCGGTGCTGATATGGGTGGGTTTCAGTACCCTGACTTCCTACTTGGTGGTGAAATTGTCAGTGGGGTTGCGAAGGGTGGAAAGAAGGCGAAGTTGTAGTATATTGTGATATTGTATGACCTTCAAGCGTTGTGAATGCACCATCAATTCACACGCACCGCTGTCATCTCTGACGACGGCATTTCAGCGTGGTATTGTTGTCACTCGGGAAGATTGACAGAGTGCCTGAGCATCTAGCAGCGTAGCTGAGATGTTGATCGACTACTATGCCTATGCGAGCGACAAAGGTTGGACTAGCGAGACGGCAGTCATCCCTTGCACCTAGCCCAGGATTACAGGGGTACTGAAGCGTCGCAGATTGTCGTAACCGCCAAGATCGACTGCAGGACATGCACTGACAGGGCGACTACGAAGTCTTGAGCGCATGTTTAGATGGCTCGCGGAAGCGGAGAGAGCTGTGGTCTCGCCGCCTTGCGATCCGTATACATGCATTCATCAAAGTGTAGATTAGTCACCACAAGCACCTCAATCACATCATGCTCCATCGCCCCAGATACCCACAACACCCATCGCAAAGCCCACGCCACTCACGGCTCCCCTCACCATCTCCACCCACTGTTGTTCCCGTGCCCTGCGTTCGACTTGCTCACCATTGACATCTTCACTCTCAAGCTCGGCGATCAAAGCTGTGGGTCGCATGAACTTGTAGCCTCCACTGACTGCTGCAGTCAGACCAGTCCAGAGCAGATATGGGTGGCGCTCTCGGGCTGGACTGAGGGCATATGCTAGGCCAAGGGAGATAGTGGATATTGCGGCCAAGGTCCGGATATGGAGTGTGGCGAGTCGTGTGGATTGAGCGAGAGTGTATGCTGCGGGTCTCGCGCTCGGAAGGGTGAGGAGTGATGGGAGGGACTGGGTGGAGAGGGTGTAGGATACGCCCTGGGAGGAGCTGTCAGCTGCTTGCACTGGAGGTTACTAGTACTACATCGACACTTACCGTCAGCAAGCCCAAGCTGATTGTCCCGACGAACTTGCAGGTCGTTATGAACAACGCCATCCTGGTCCTGTGTATGTGTTCACAAGGATTGTGTCACGAAGAGCTCAGGTACCTATCCATCCATGTCGTAGCCGCGGTGGTGGTCATGCACGTGTGACTAAGCAGAGCATCGACATCATCATCAAGTATTATAGCGAGAAACAGTGCGGAGGTGAAAATGTTCATTAGACATATACTCAGCCATTGACCATGTCGACCTCCAACGCCACCTCCACTGTGGTGCGCAGTCTCCGCCATCAGTTCTTCCGTCAACACCGCCAGCCTCGCACTTTCGTGAGAGCAATACATACATCGCAATCGAGACCAGCAGCACCGGATGTCCCAGGCTTCAAAGCACCGAAACCCATCACGCCGCCACCTCCAGGGCCTTCCTCGACACAGAGCAAGCTTATCGCGTCTCTACGCGAGAGCCCCGCCCTACGCAGCACAACAGAGCCCTACGTAGCCTACGGCGCGACCGAAGATCTGTTCAAAGTCTGCGCATCGACCTGCAACTATACCGTGGACAGCCACCCCGCACCGAAGAACGACAAAGGCGAGGATGTCGGTCAAGGCACGGGCTGGTGGTTCGAAACCCGGGCGGCAGGAGGTCTCGAACTTCCAGTAACCTTCAACATCTGGGCTCAAGTAATGTTCCTGCACATGTACATCATTACGACACGGCTCCGTGCATTTCCCAAGGAACACGTGCGCATCTGGGAGCAGAATCTACTAGACCACTTCTTCTACGTGGCCGAGGATCGGATGGCGATGTACCACGGTATGGCCGCGAAGGGGGTGCGGAATAAGTACCTCAAGGACTTTTGGCAGCAGTGGCGAGGAACACTACTGAGCTACGATGAGGGCTTGGTCAAGGGAGATGCGGTGCTGGCAGCTGCTATATGGCGAAATATATGGCAAGCGAGCGAAGATGCAGATATCGCCGATATCAGCGCTGTGGTGGCGTATCTGCGACAAGAGATCGCGAGAATGGGACGTGTGACGGACTCGCAAGTGACAGCCGCTGCGGTATCGTTCGGGTCACCTGCAGAGGTTGCGAAGCCACTGGGCGATACGCGCAGTCCGTGGATGGGTAAGGCGTTTACGCAAGAAGATCTGGCGCCGCTGCGAGAGGAGGCAAAGGCCTGATCTATCTACCCAGTGAGACTCCCATGTATGGTATGTGTACCATCAATACCGATAAGGTCGATCTCAGCAGATTGGTGCGATTGCGAGCGATCCTCATCAAGGCACGTCGCCGAATGAGGCGACATACCTTGGTCATTGTGTACATCGATCTTACTGCCGCGGCAACATCAAGCGGAATAACAACCTGATCGCTATGAGCAAGCTCGCAAGGCTGTTTCCCCTCGCAGTGTTGGACCGAGTCAGGTCAGATCTCGGGGAGCCCCTCTGTTTGTTGCAGGTTCTCCTCACTGACAATGGCTTAGTTGCTCACTGCACTATCGAGGATGGTAGGAGCAGCTCCTATTCTCAATAAATTCGGAGAAGCCAAATCAGCTCGTGGTGCTGTGTGCTGCAGCAAGTTCATGTGGGTTCGCGCAACAAGTGTTCTACTTAACAGGCATTGGACCGGTATTGCCTCGATGTCCTTCACAAAGTATGGTAGGTGATTCCCAGTCTCCCACGTCTGTTTGTCAACATTTCCGAATCCGCATCTTGCTATGCTGGCTTTGTCTTTGTCCACCGACTCGATACCTTGAAGTCTCATCGCTCAAAATTAGGGGCATTGGCTTGCTTCTCGCCCAGACACTATCGCTATGGTCGACAGGAAATACCACGCCGGTGGCCGGGAGCTTCGGGCCACCAAGTCGCCCCAGGTGGCGGCTGGCACCAATCCAGACGGAACTTTCACACGTGCAGGATCCCAACTTGTAACCAGCTTCTATGCCCGCCGTCCCGGCGACCTGTCCGACCATGAGGTCCAGAACGTCGAGCGAATGAATCACCACCGCTTCGTCCTGGCCGATTGACCGACCATTTGTCGTTTCCGTAGGAATACGCAGTCCTCCAAGCAAAGCTGCCCCACATCCGCTGCCGAAGCCCTCATTATCAATAACGCCAGTGAGCGCTGTATGGAGTGCGAGCAGCCAGAGACGC
>JAVRRP010001065.1:0-11673 GCA_036872775.1 Oleoguttula sp. CCFEE 5521 | reverse complement strand
CCGATACTAACCCCCCCCAGGCGGCTCCTTCGGCATCGTCTACCGCGCCCTCTGCAAACGCACTGGTCTCTCCGTCGCCATAAGGCACATAGACCTCGAAGGCAGCGACGATGACATCCGCGAAATCCAGCAGGAAATCTCCCTCCTAGCAACCTGCTCATCGCCCTACATCACAAACTACCTCGACAGCTTCATCCGAGGCACGAAACTCTGGATCGTCATGGAGTATCTCGGCGGTGGGTCGTGCTTGGACTTGCTTCGCCCAGGACCGATGGAGGAGAGATTCATTGCTGTCATCATGAGGGAATTGTTACTGGGGTTGAACTATTTGCATGCTACGGGGAAGATCCATCGGGATATCAAGGCTGCGAATGTGCTGTTGAGTGAGGAGGGGAGGGTCAAGATCGCAGATTTTGGCGTCGCGGCACAGTTGACGAATATCAAGTCTCAGCGGATGACTTTTGTTGGCACGCCGTTCTGGATGGCGCCTGAGGTTATCCAAGAGACTGGGTATGATTTCCATGCCGATATCTGGAGTTTGGGCATCACGGCAATGGAGATGGCGCTTGGAGAGCCGCCGAGGAGCGACGTCCATCCGATGAAGGTGCTGTTCTTGATTCCGAAGGAGAAGCCTCCCCGTCTTGAGGGAGGGCGGTGGAGCAGGGAGTTCAAAGAGTTTGTGGCATTGTGTTTGCAGAAGGATCCGGAGAGGCGGCCGAGCGCGAGGGCGTTGTTGAAGCATTCCTTTGTGAGGCGAGCGGCGAGGACGGAGATTTTGCAGGAGCTGGTATACAAGGCGAGATCTTACGACACGAACGCGATCAAGGGGAGGGACGTGAGGTTCTATGAAGAGACCCTGAGGGATGTCAATATTGAGGATGTGGATGATGAGTGGGTCTTTGACACTATAAAGCCATTGTCCAGTGTGAGGCAACCGAACTTCTCAAAGCATACTGTCAAAAGGCGGAAGCTGGAGCGGATCGCAAGTGATGACGGGACGGAGATGGACGCGACTGCGGCTGCGATGGAAGACATGAGTCTTGACGGTGGACCGCTAGGTGGTACACCCGGGAGACGCTCAGTTACGCCCACAAAGGATCCATCAACGATCAGAACGCCGAAGATCCGCAAGACGCCTCGCATTGCTTCGTCGGCTACCGCCCGCAAGGTTTCGATCGCTTCACCTACAGCACGGCGTGTCAGCTCGCGAAAGACCTCAGGCATGACACCCACTGCTCGGCGGATTAGTGGTCAGCCGAAGCAACCTCTGGGTGCCGATCTGTCGTACGGAAACGGTTCATCCACAGTGCGACTCTTCAAGCGAATGATGTCCGAGTCTAATCCGTCGCCGATGGAGTCGCTCCAGCCTGAGAAGCAGACCGAGCTATACGGCAATGAGAGCTTCGACTCGGACGCCGAGAACCGTGCTCCACTACCGCTGCCGCAACGCGATACAACTCAAGCACCCACCATCATCCCAGCAGCAACAAAGGAGTCTCTCCTCGGCCGTCGCAGCTACGCCAAGGCTATCGAACCAGCCTTCCAAGAAGCGCTCGCAGCCACAGGCGACCGTAGCAAACGCGACATGCTATCTCGCGCAGCCGAAGCCTGGAGCGCACTAGATGAGCTCGATCCTGAAGGCGAACTGCTACTCCTGAAGTCGCTGCTCACCAAGGTGCAAGCCGACCCAAAGCTCACTGCAGCACTACTTCCCACTCACACCCTCGCAACATTGCAACCCTCATCAGCCCGCACAAAGAGTCCCAGCAAGAAGGTCTCCAGCATCGCCTCCAACGCCTCAACCCTCGTCAACGCCGAGCTCTCCTCTTCAATGTCAGACTCCACGCCCTTCTCGCCATCCCACCGCACCCCTCACCCCTCACCCTCCAAGCCTTCCACCCTCCGCAACACTACCTCCACACCACCCGTCTCGCCTTCAAAGCACAGTCAGCAGCGCGAGCCGTCCAGTCCGAGCAAATTGGTCATGTCTCCGCAGAATCCAAGGCTGAAGAAAATGAAGAGTAATCAGAGCCTAGCTCGGGAAAGGGAGAGTGAGAGGCTGGGAAGAGATGAGAAAGCGAGGCTGGAGGAGAAGTTGCCTGGAGGAGGTGGGAAGGTGGGAATGGAGCATGTTGGGATGCTTGAAGGGGTTATGTATGGGCGGTGGGTTGAGGGGTTGGCGAGAAGGTGGCCGGGTGTGTGAAATGAGGAAGAGCGTGAGATGTTGACTGTTTGATTAGGGAGGTCAAAGGGGTTGAAAGAGAAAGGGACGTATTGACTTCTTGTAAGATGCGTTATGCGTAGCAGCGGGCTGCATTTGAAAGACGATTGGGGTGGCGTTTGGGAATTTCCGGAGATGAGGAATTGAACGGCTGTGAGTGGCTAGGCAGAAACGCGTGTAGATAGATAAAACCAGAGCCATCACCTATACCCAGTCATAGCCTACTTATTGTCCGCAAAAGTGTGATGATCAGGTTATCCATACCTTGTGTGGAAAAGAAGAGAAGGTACAGTAAGTAGTCTATGTCGTACTCTACCTACTCCTTCCTGTGCGCCACCTCGTCTCAGTGCTCACTACACGTTTACTCCAACAACATACATCGTCAACCTCCTGGAGATCGAGAAACTCAAATCGGCGGTGTTGCTTCCGCCATCGCTAATTGTAGATGCTATGGCTACTCATGTGGCGATAAAACGCAAGACCATCAGTGACTACTTCACCACATCGCCACCCAAACGAGCGCGCCTCGAGAGACCCAGCGCCTCGAACGACGACCTCCCCTCTCCGCGTACACCGATCCCGGCAATATCTGGCTCTCACGAGACTCTCATCGAGCTCTCCCATCCTACCCTCCCAGGCCTCTCCACTGTTCCAGGCTTCCTCAGTACATCTGAAGAAGCCTCCCTACTGGCTTTCCTGGACAAGCAATCCTGGCGCACGGATCTCGCCCGCCGCTGCATACACTACGGAGGGACTTACTGCCTGATGCCGCCTCGTTCAGCCTCGCCCGCCACGAAGAAGAAAGTTGAATCCCAGATCTTCACAGCCGATCCGTTGCCACCGGAACTAGGCCTCGTGGTCGACCGTATGGTCGAGGCTGGACTCTACAAAGAAGATGCTAGACCAGAATTCTGCATCGTCAACGGGTATTCTCCCGGCCAAGGCATCTCCGCGCACGTCGAGAACTTTCGTTTCGGCGAGCCGGTCGTCGGGCTCACGCTCGGGGAAGCGGATACAATGCGTTTCCACGAGTTGGTCCAGGAAGGGGACGGAAGTGTACGGAGTGGATTGGCGGGCAAGGCTGCTAGGACGGGGAGGAAGGTCGATGTGGTGTTGGCGAGGCGGGGTTTGGTGGTTATGAGGGGTGAGGCGAGGAGGAAGGGGCAGCATGAGATTGTGAGGGGGCGTGTCAAGGGGAGAGGAGAGGGGTGGCGGAGGGTGAGCTTGACGTTTAGGGTGGAGATCAAGAAGGGGAGGGGCAGGTGAGAGCAATGAGTATGTTGTAATGTCCTTGACGCGCTCGCTTGTGTATCGCTACTGCAATGCTCAATCTCTCCGATTTAGCTCAGCGCGGCAAGCTGTTGCCACCGGGGCCGACCCTGGAAAGGGCAGTTCATTTCGAGTAGACTACTCGAGCTGAACATGTCTGCGGTGGTTTTGGAAGTGTTTCAAGTATATTGCGAAGCAGATGGATGCGTTTGCCTGTATTTGTTGTATCGATATGTTTCGGGTACGAAGGCTCTCCAGCTCTCTTTCTACCCGAGACTGCAGAACGTGCTCGCACCGCATCTTGGAGCTCCCGGACCATGTCGATGAAAATGACACCTCCACTCAGGGCTCGACGCTGCGATCTTCGTGAACGGCTCTCGCCACCGCAGCAAGTGCATCTCCAAGGCATACCCATCCGGTAGCCCTTTGACCCACTGTTTATCCGGGTGCTCCACACTATCGAAGTACGCTGCTCCCAGCGCCACAACGACTCGCCTGAGCATGCAGTCCGCAGCGGTACTCGCCCATATGTCCCTGATGACCCGGGTGCACGGCTTCCCCTTTCCGACCTTGATATGCCTCGCGATGTAAAAGTCAATAACTGCATTGCAGAACCGGTCGTCTTCCAGGTACTCACCAGCCAAGTATAGGTCGACCAGTGGCAGACATCGACACCACATGTCGTCGAAATAGCATCCCGTATCGAGCAAAGGTTCGAGACTACCTTGGTACAGCCACTCCTGATATATATGCCAAGTACTGCGGGCGATGCCCATGAACGACAGACTCCTCGGACCCGGCGTGGAAAGGTCGTCCCGAAGGACAGCCTTCAAAATAGGACAGGGAACGGAGATTTCGCCCACGTCGATGTTCCGCACCGTGCCATCGATATCGACAATGCTGACGACGCTAGAGAGGGAGAGCCTGGAGCTCGACATCGGCTCGTCCTCTTCTGGCTGCTCGACGTTGGCAATCCTATCGCGGAGCGACATTCGCGCGCCACACTTCGGCCAGCCATTCTTCTAGGCTTCGGCTCGCGCGTGTTCGAGTGTTTCCCGTCTGTGTTCGCGCCTAAATCATCAGTCGAAAGTATAATAGGTAGAGCGGTGCATGCGCTTACAGTTCCTCCCATTTATCTGGTTCTGTGGTAAGTTCGGCGTTGAGAGCGTTGCCGGCGGCGATGCCAGATTGGATTGTATGCAGACCGTGCGGACTGGTGCGTGGTCAGTACGGATGCTCGAGTCGATGTGAAGGGTGGGCAAGAGCGGATGTACCCTCTGTATAGCGCCCAGCTGCGACTAGACTCCTTCACGATCGGAGGTAATCCCTTGCGCTTCATCTCGGCGGTCTCCGGTCTCGTCGTGGACCTGGACAGAAGCCCAGTGTGAGCTCGTAGCTACGAAGAGCGGAAGTCGTGATCTGAGGTAGAAGACCAAGTAGTTGTAGCATGTGTGTTCTCGTGACTGTGCGCATGTTAGTGCTCGTGTCGAGGCCATTCACTTTGCGTCTGCGCTTCGTATGACGTACTTTGTAGAGTGAAGTGAAAAACAACACTTTGCCACAGTGTTGCAAGACGAGTGCGCTATGTCCATGCAGAAAGGTAGATTCTTGAAAGTAAGAATCGCAGCGAACAGCAATATGTAATGCTGTGGCAGCGCTGATGCCTGGCATCCTCATCTGGAAGTAGAGCGCTTGCCTGGTGTTCACATTACGACACTGGAAGGCATGGCTCACACGCATTGTCTCAAATTCATACCTGCTGTCAAGGTCTCCTGTCAAAGCCGCCCGTGCTCACGCAGGACTTCCACGATTCCGCTCCCCACCCACCGCAGTCCCCACATCCTCCTTCTTGACCTCCGTCCCCTTCACCCTCGGAAATCCAAACGCCCGACTCACACCCCCCTTCAGCCCCTGCCACCTCCCCACCTTCACTTTATTACTCCACACAAGCGCCCCAACCCAAGGCTGCACATTCCACTTCAACGTCAACGTCGCATTCCCAACCTCCGCTATCCGTCCCGAGATATCCGTGATTTGGTACTTGGGCTTCTGGTCTTTTAGCCGCACAATTCCCGGTTGAGTGCCAGCTGGGAAGGCTGAGGAGAGGGATTTGAGAGCTGTGCGTTTCTTCTGGGAGGTGGGGGGTTCGGAGGTTGGGTGGATGTAGGTGTTCTGGTGCCAGGGGGCGGAGAGCGAGGGGATGATCGCGTCCCAGATTACTGCTTCGGAATTTGGGGTGGTGGAGGCGGAGTCGGAGGAGGGGGAGGGATATGAGGCGGTTATATAGAGGAAGATTTGCTTTGTATTCCAGTTGAAGAGGGTGCTGAGGTCTGGGTACACAGTCAGTGATCTGAGAGAGCTCGTGGGGATCAGATCGTAGCATACCAGCATCGAGATCGAAGCGCACGTTCGCGTACTCCTCACGTTTCGTGCTGTAGTAGTGTGGTCGCCCCTTCACTACTTGCACATTCCGTAGCTCGAGTTTCGCTTCGGGTGACTGAGGACTGAGGACGACGCTGAAAGCTATGGCAGCAGCGACGGCAAAGGCAACTGAGGTGAAAAGACCGAAGACGTTCTGAATGCGCACGAATGTCGAGTGCATCGTGTCGAAGTTTGTGAGCAGACTAGCTGCGCTGTGGAAAGTAATATCGCAACATGAGGAAGTGTCGTGAAGAGGACATGTAGTGGTCGAGCTTGAGGTGAGGTGGCAGTCTGGCCTTGGCGTTGTTTGAGACAATGATGAGGCGGCAGTTGAAGGTCATCAGCCTGTCAATGATTGGTATCTGAGTATCTACCCGTACACGCAACGGTCGCTCTCCTCCCTCGTCTTCGACTTGGTTCTCATGTGCTGCAACGGATGTCCTTCGCGCCCACCCTCCTCCTCAGCCTCCCCTCCTACTCCCCAAAAGCCATCAGGTTACACGCATCGACTTCCTCCGCGTCCTCCATAATCACAGTCCAGCGTATGGTCCAGCCTGTCTCTCGCCCACTCACCATCTTCAAGCACTTCTCATCAGTAGATGCCTTGAGCGCGGCCGGTTCTGTCTGCACAACAGCCTCATCCTGGCGGAGGAGCTCGAGGAACCCCAAGGACTCTGACAAGCCCATATCCGGATCTGTGCCTTCGTGCACGCTGTATGGTGGCGGCGTATCTGGGAGTGGCCAGGCGAAGCACACTGCCGAGTCACATCTCGGTGCCATTGGCTCCTCGTTGGCCAAAGACACCTGCTCACAGCTTGTGAGTTCCGCGGTTACCTGCTCAAGAGACTCCTTCCCGTGCCCCTCCATCTTTTCCGCCACGCCCATCTCGCTCAACGTCTTCGCGAAGGACTCCTCATAGTTCATTTGTATCTCTTGCTGCAACAAATCGACATCCATCTCGCTCAACTTCTCTGGCTCCTGACGCCAATTTTGCAGTCTGAACAGTCGTAGAGCATAGAAATCTTCGCTACTGTCTTCGCTACCCTGCATGTTGCTAGACAGGGCATTGCGGCGGCGCTTGGTTGACTTGCGGATAGAGCGCGGCTGCGGCGTATAATTCACGTTGAAGAGATCGTCATTCATGACCGAGTCCAGCTCCCACTGAGAGGTGAGATCTGGACCACCTTCGAAGTCGAACGCGGAGTCGCGGCGAGGACGGTGGTCATGCTCCAGCTGCTCGGTGTCAGGGCTAGGCGTGAGTGGTACGTGGCACTGCAAGGCGGTCCCGAGCTTTTCGATCGGATTGGACGTAGGAGGCGCGATCGTGGTACCGTACTCTTTCTCTGCTTTCGCGCGCCTTGGTGACCTTGTCCACAAGGACGGGATCGGGTCCCTCAAGTTGCGCTCCTGCCGTCTCGGCGAAGCTCTCGGCTGCGTAGTCACCAGTGGCGCTCGTCCTGGTCGACGACATCTCTGTGCAGACTTGGGCATTTTCGGGAATGAGACGACTTCGGCTGGCGTCATGTTGACATTACTCTCCACATCCCAGTGCGAACGCTTGGCCGGACTGTCGCGGCTCGTCCAGCACTTCACATCGCGTGACTCTGCCGAATGCGCCGTAGCATCCCAGAGATTTGCCATGGATAGTGGGTTAAGTTCGAGTGGCATCTCCAAGTTACCTGCAGTAGCCTTTGTCTGCAAGAGCTTCATTATCTCTTTCGTGCCCAGAGGCGACTCGAAGTATTCACGCCGCTTCCGAGGCATAGGAGCGGAGTGACTTGGCGTGACAGTCGAGCTGCTCGAGGGCTGCTTGATCAGTGAGTCCAAAGCGGAGTGCTCGGTCCTCGCGTGGCAGACCCTGATAGGCGTACAAGGCAGCGACTGATCGAAGAAGCTGTAGCCGTGAGCTGCTTGACCTGCCTCAGTCAGATCGTGGTGGAGGTAGTTGTCGAACAGATTCCGCAAAGGCGACAGATCGAAGCACTCGTGTGCAGTAGGTGACTTGAGCTCTTGTAAACTGCCACCACAGGCGTCCGGGCGCCGCTTGACCAAGACTGGGATAGCAGCACGCACAACGCGCTCAAGCTTGAAGCCGCCAGGAAAGACATTAGTAACGATGGCTGCAATGCCAAGTGGCATGACGAACCCGTCCTGTCGCTCCGCGCCGAACTCTCCGGCCAGTGATGCAGGCCAGGTGCCCTCCAGACGTTGACTCTCACCGCTCCAGCCGATATGAGCGGGCAGGCTGGTTTCATACTCGACGTACAGAGCTCTACGACCGGAGGAGTCACAAGCGGCGACTTGATCCAGGGTCGGGAAGATCTCGACCGATTTGCCCTCGGTGATGACGTTCTGCAGATCGACGAAATTGATCAGGAGCATGTTTCGCGCGAGATGGATGGTAACAGGCAAGTCCTGCCCGGCGTGCGTGACCGCATCGATGTGGAAAGTGACTTCAACCGAGGGAAGCCGTCCGGAATCGTGAAAGAAGCACTCGTGGGCCAGAATGAAGTTCTCGAGGGTCGTAACAAAGTCACAAGTTCTGGGCCAGCGGAAGAACTCGAGGTGTTTCTCAGTCACATCTTCGCAGGCCAGGAGGGCCTGGCGCATACCATCGACTAGGCTAGCGACGGGAATCGTCACGGGCTGTGTCCCAAGGTCGTGTAGGTAGTGCGCAAACTCTCGTAAAAGCCAGACACCTTGCTGGACTTGGATATGTCAGCTCAGAGCACTTATATCCTTGAAACATTGACAGTGAGAGCGCACTTGTGTGTGTATTGCACCGTTGCTCGAGAAAAGCCTCAGCAGCGATCGAGATCGTCTCACGTGCCAGCACGATCTCGAATGTCTTCTCCTAGAAGAACACCTCATAGGCTGCCAATGTATCTGGCAGACGCCACACTGTAACCACATCTTGGTCTTGCACCCTGGCGAAGCCGTTTCTCGCTTGTGAGCTGGTGATGAGGCGAGGAAGGCGGGCGTAGTCGTCGTAAGCATGAGTGACGGCGTAGAAAAGGTCGAGAGGCTGATCATACCGTTGTCCGCAGGCGCCAGCCAGATGAATGGTCAGCTTGCTGATGAGCTCTTCGACACGCGTGCTCGTCTCGCTACAGCCGTAGCTGGAGGGCTTGGTGGGTGTGGTGGCCATGATTTTAGATTTCTGGACAATGGATTACAGTATATGATCTCCAGATGTTGATGCGTGGTAGCGATGGAGTTGACTGTATCGCCGGTAGGTGTTGTGATGATGTCGAAGGTTGTGAGAGCTGAATCCTAATGAGAGTATTGCACACAGTCGATTTTACCAGTGGCGAAGCATGGCAGTCGCGTCCAGCTGTGTTGATCTCGCAAGTACACCATTTGCAGGAGCGCGACTAACGACTGTGCTTGCCATAATTCAACTTCTCCTAGAGTCTCACCAATATTTTGAACACTCCTGTGCTACATACTGTAAGCGCACGTGCAATATCGATTCGCAATCTTGCCGCATCCATGGGAGTCCCAAATGCTGGACAAAGGCACTACTGCCTACCCTGCTTTCTCTCATTGATCTCGCGTGACAGACCTGCTGTTGCAAGCGCACGTATAGTAGCACAGGAGCGGTCAGGATTTTAGGAGAGGCGGAGGTACACCCACATATACCCACATGATTTCCTTGCCCACTCGCCGAGCTCATGACGTACACCTGAGAGAAAGTTCGGTGAGTGTGAGGATCGCAGGCATGATCACACAGCGTCCATCGTCGCTCGTGTACTCAGCACTTCATTCCGGTTGCCGAGCTTGGAGATCTGCAGGAAAGCGTCGACACCGTAGCCTTCAAGACTGTGCACTTCCAGACTGCCTGCCCAGTACTCGGCATATATCTTGCTCATCGGCAAACCCATGCCAAGTCTCAGATCCGGTGGCCGACTCGACAATGCAGTGAGCGAAGACCCGTACTTCTCGCCACTGCTTGGACTCGTTCCTGGCGAGTGACTTCGATCGGGACCGGTGGAGTCGGCCCAACGAAGTTCTTGCATTGTGCCGGCGAGCTTGGGAACCTGCTCAAGGTTCTGTAGACGCATGTTGCGACGCGGGCCCTTAGCGAAGGACCATAGGTACGGTAAGATGGTACGATCAATGCCGCCGCCTTGGTCAGATACGCGGATGATGACACTCTGTGCCGCTTCGCAGATGAGGACTTCGATAGGTCTGGGGCTTGACAATTGTCGCTGCTCGATAACGCCCTGCATGCTGTTGCGGAGGAGCTCGCCAATGATGTATTCGATGTGAGAGGGAACTGAGAAGAAATGAGCTTAAGACTTACGAACGATCACACCTTGAAACCTACTGTAAGGGAACGTCGTGTCTAAGTGACCCTTGACCACAACTTTAGGAATCGCCACAGATGGGCCGTACGCCTTGGACATGAGCTCGGTCGCAGTAGCCGCACATGTCTCGATGATCTCCTTAGCACTGCACTTCAGGAAGATTTCGCCGACGAAGTCATCCTCAGGCGCCATCGTTGACTTCTTTGCATTCGGAAAGTGCCAAGCAGAGTGAAACGTCTCTGTCAACGCCAGATGCTGCTCAGCAATCACTCTACGACTGATTCGGGAGCGTAGCAGCGTTGTCATGAAACGATCGCACTCCTCACTTGACACCGAGTCCTGGATTTCTAGCACTCCCATGCCCAGGCTGGGTATCACACTGAGGTGCTCTTGAAGGCATTGGACGAGCACCTCACAGTACTTGTCGTTGTCCTCAAGGGTGCGGACTTCAGGGACCTTGCGGAACCGTTCAAAAGCTGTGTAGTACAGCTCGTACACGTGAGCTATGTGTCGGTTCTTTAGTGCCGAGTATGGCAGCGTCTGCATATTACGCAGGCGGTGAGCGATCCTGGTAGGCAGCTCAAGCCGAGCATAGTTGGCGCCCTGAATGAGTCGATCCTGAGTCAAAGTGCGGCCGAAGAAGGTCAGTTGTCGAAGGCTGATCGGTCTGACCTCCCTTCGCACCCATTCATCGAGGATTGATGAAGGTCGCCAAGGGGGTGCAACATATTGCGGCGCTCTGCTGGCAGCTGCCGCAACCGCGTAGCTCCTCCGACCGCGTCCGCGGAGTATGTTCGGGGCAGGCGACGCGATAGTCGTCCAGCCTGTGATCCTCATGCTGACTTGAGACGCTGATATGGAGATCGTTCACATACTCAGACGAAGATAGCACAGAAATGCCAAGACTTAGCCCCGCCTACCTTGACTCGACTTCAGATCCAGCAGTACGGCACTTCTATGAACACAGTATGCTGCTCGTTGTATATGATGAGCCGGACTTGCACGGCAAGCACGACTGAAGCACATGCTAATGCGACTTCGCTTCTGCTAAAGCAGACTTTTCAGCCTGCACGTGACTTCACGGTCGGAAGTGCTTGCGCTCCTTCATCCCATGCCTTTGTCAACAGAGACATGACGTTGCCACGTCCCGCAAAATCCGCCGCCAGTACGAGTTGACCTTGCGTACTCGCGTCTGCCAACATCTCACATCCACCCCGTCGTCCATAGCGCTACTTGATTGTGTTGCGCACACTCGTCGCCACTCTCCCTCTCTACACCGAATATCTCAAATCTCTCACACGTAGCGGCATCTGTGCTGGCGCATGCACACTAGGCCACTGCAGCTGTGAACATGGATCAGGTAAGCTACGCTGGTGTGACCACGCATATGTCACAAACCTGTGACATAAGCTCGGGATGAACATACGATGCTTTAGTGCCTGTGGTGCCATG
>JAVRRP010001064.1:0-11680 GCA_036872775.1 Oleoguttula sp. CCFEE 5521 | reverse complement strand
TATGGATCGAAGACTCGAGTAGCTAGGTTCAAGCCCAGTGTGGACGAACGGTGAGATGTCAGGAATGATGTTGCGCTTGCGATCACATGAAAGTCAGATTGACCAGGGTACATGCACTTTGAAATTAAACTCCCCCTATTGAGCCGTCGGAGTTACCACCGTCCGCTCTGCCAAGGCCTTCTATCAGGCGAACCGTCTTACTTCGATGCGCTGCACCGTCTGCACTGGCACGGAAGCGGACGGGACTTTGCGACCGACATACTGGACGACGTCTCCGAGTCCCTACGCAAAAGCGAGTCGAGTGAGCAATGTCCAGTGATCTAAGATCTGTGCTACATACGTATCTAGGCCTCGCAACCTGTTACCATTCAGCTGCCACCGTGCTGTACTCGGGAGGGGACGATGTGCTGGACCAGAAAACCATCATCCCTTCCCAACGTGTTGTTCCACATTTCTACGACAACGTCTGCGACTGAGTCTCGGACAGGCTGTGTTGTGTCAAGGCTCAGAGACAATCCCGTACCCAGTCTGATGCGAAGCGAGTCGTTCAACAGAGTGCGGCTGAGCCAACGATCGGTCTCAGCATCTTCACGTGGACCGCCTTCGGGGCAGTGAGCTCCTTCCAAGCTTCCTACAAGGTCTCCCAGCCGACAGATCGTCTCGTCGTTTACACCGTCTACGCTGCAGCACTTGCACTTGGCCGCTGTGACGACGTGCTGCTCGTCGTCGGCGGAGCATCGAGAACGCTCGGCGTACGCGTGGGCGGTGGCACGTTTCGAAGTGTACACCTCGAACCTCAGCCCACCGAATGCAAGCCCTTGAGGCGAACGCGTTGCATAGGGTGTAGCGCTTTCTATCACGATGTGAGGCGGCGCGGTTAAACGACGGGGCTTGTAGTCAAGGCCCAAGAGGAAGCTGCCACTGTATGAGAAGATTTCGCACAGACGAGGAACGGCTCCAGTAAGCAGTTGTTCAATTAGAATCCGATCACTTCCATGTGACGGTCCAACAATGGTGAATGCGTAGTGATCGCGCGTAAGTGGCAATTCCTAAGTGATCGGTTGAATCGGTAAGCTTTTGAAAGATGCCGCCGAAGTCTCCGGCGGTATCATGTTCAATTCGCGATGACGATGACGAAGAAAATCTTCAAGGTGATGACACTCGTTTGGACAGATAGAAGATATGTAATACATCGCACGCATACGTCTCACGGCAGGCTCGATCCACAGGCAATGGTGAAAGTTCATATCTGGTACAAGTCGCACGTGCCAAACGGTTCCAAGCCCCAGTTGGATCGCAAGCAGCGGCCTAGAAAGCAAAATTCCGGGTCGGATCACAGGCCGTCGAGGAGGATCACGCCGAAACCCCCCAAGCGGAGCTTCGTACATAGCCCTAGGTAGCTTGCGCATACTGCGAAGCGACCAGTCCTTGGTCGGCCTGAGGCTTAGCCATTACCTGCACAGGCCCGCCCTTGCTTCCCTGGTGGGTCAAAATTCGCCGGCAGACGCTGCAATGATGATTTAGGTCTTTGTCGCTCTCGTAGCAGAAGAGTAAGGGCCAGCAGACTAAGCAGATGAGACATTGTGTCATTCTATCGAGGAATGAGCGAGGCGATTCATCGGACCAAGATGCTGTGATCAGCTTACCCATCGTCTCCAGACGAGGGCGTCTGGATCTCCGTCATAACCGGCTTTTTGCAGTATGGACAGTCGACTCGAGCGGGAGTATTCCGGACTTGTTCGAGAGGGACTACCATCACAGGGCCACGCTCTTGGACTGGCTTGGGAGGCTCGTAGGCCATGCTTCTGCATCATGTTGGTCAATGACGGGCTCCTCGATGTGGTACGCGAGGGGAACATACGGCTCATGCTGCACAAAGTCCAATCCCGGTTTCTCGCTTGATGAGTTTTCTGGCATCTGCGCTGTTGGCTGTGGGTATGTGGGCGCGATGTGATCTGATTGCGGCGCGTAGGCAGGCGGGTCTGAGTTGGCTGCCATCGTGGTGACTTCGATACTGAATTTTGTGCTGTCAACTGTGTGCGTGTACTTTTGCAACGGCGCGCAGGATGGTGGACTATGCGTGAAAGAGAGAATGCTAATGAGTAGAGTACCTCGACCGACTCTTTGTTGTATATCCGACAGCGTGCACTGCCAATGACTGCGCCATTTAGCAGAAAGTGCTGCGGTCTACATGCCGTTCACCATGCGAATTGCGCGGCTACCATACCCTCCTATTCATGGGGCCAACAATTGACTTGTATCAGCCTCCATCGTCCGAAGGATTGATCTGCAAAATGAGATGAGTTGATTGGCAGACGTGCTGCGCCGGTCAACAAGAGCGTTGGTGGGAGGTGGCCGTGCACGAAGCTAATTCGAGCCACCCGAGGAAGCCGTGCATCGATACATGCAGCAGTGCCTCATGTCGACTCCACCATCAAATGACAATGGCACTCGTTGTGGTCCTGTTCATGAGAAGGCTGGAGATCCAGCCGCGAACATGAACGTGTGGATCTTGTCGCAAAGGTGATGGATGTAACAGAGCAACCGCGGGCCGCGTTATGTCTGCGGTATAATATCGACTCGTCAGTCAATGGCTTGCTCCGCGCAGGCATAGCATGTTACGATGAGGCTTCTCAAGACCGGACCATATGTCCCTGGCGCCGAGAGGCTTGAGCTGATTGAGAAATGGGGAGTCGATATTCCCACTTACGCGATCTTGTCGCACACCTGGTCGAAGAACCCTGACGACGAGGTGCTCTTCGCCGATGTTCTCAACGGTGTCAGCACCACGAAGCCAGCTTATTCGAAACTTGAGCAGGCTATGAAAAGGGCGATGCTAGATGGCTTCGGCTGGCTATGGATCGATACATGCTGCATCAACAAGTCAAGCTCCGTTGAGCTCAGTGAGGCCATCAATTCGATGTACAGCTACTACAAGAACGCGCAGAAGTGCTACGCCTATCTGGTTGATGTCGATGCGTCTGATTACAAAACGATCAACTCCGAATTTGCGAAGTCACGCTGGTGGAAAAGGGGCTGGACACTGCAAGAACTGCTTGCACCGTCATCTTTGGAATTCTTCGCATCGAATTGGCAGTCCTTAGGCTACAAGGACGAACTCCGACCAATTATTAGTAGCATCACCGGTATCGACGATGACTACTTGCGTCCTCCGCCGGCGACGAATCCGTTCGATACCGTTCAAAACCCAGGCTTGCCCGTTGAGCACGCCAGCATAGCGAAGCGAATGTCCTGGGCATCGGCTCGGGAGACAACTCGCGAAGAGGATCTCGCATATTGCCTGATTGGTCTCTTCGAAGTCAACATACCAATGCTGTACGGTGAAGGTGGCCAGCGAGCCTTTTACCGTTTACAGGAAGAGATCATGGGTGCGAACGAGGACCAATCGCTTTTCGCATGGATCAAGCTGGATGACGACAAGACTACCGTCAATGGCTTGCACGGTCTCCTCGCAGACAGCCCAAGAGACTTCCGGCATACGGGCTCTGTGATTCCATACAGCGCGCTCGCAGATTATAGCGTCACGACTGTGACAGCAAGAGGGTTGAGTGTAACTTTACCGCTCACCCAGAAGGCAGACGGCAAGATGATTGCTGCTCTACAGTGCCCCGTGCAGGGTCGTTACAGTGACTGGCTCGCTGTGTATCTGCAGAAGCTGAACATCGGCTCTAACGTATATGCCCGCGCAGACTGCAATAAGCTTGCATCCGTGTCAGAACGGGGAAAACCGCAAGGACTATACGTGCGTCAGCCGCCTAACTTTGTGCCACGAACGGTGTACCCTGATCACTTCTTCCAACTTCGTAGCCTGAGCGCGCATTGGGAGGACTCTGAGCTGGCAGAGTACGAGGTCGTCAACGTCATCTGTGACAAAAGCCGATATGCGCTGAAAGGAACGTCGCAATACCGTGCAATACCGCTCGCAGAGCCGCAACCTTGGAGTCTGGCGCCAATGATCTACCGAATTGACAAGACCGAAGGAGCACTTACAGCTACCCTGGTTATGAGACGCAAGACAGACGGCGAGTCTTTACTGCTATTGCTAGGTGCAGGTCGAGATCTCAGCGCCGCATTTGGCATCTGTGAGTTTGGTGACGTCTTTCCGACCAACATCGAGCTCCAGCAGGTGTTCCGACCGCGGCCTGCTGCACAGTACATGGAGCTCGACTATCATACTGTCCGCGTGCAGGTGGAAGAAATCGTGCGCCTCGAGCAGAAGATCTACTTCTTGGACATTGAAATTACTGCTCGACCTGTAGCTCCCACGGCGAGCGAAATGATCGAGGATGCAATAGACGCTTTTGATGTGTTCCACAAGCCTGGCGTCGAGCGCAAGGCCGCCAAAGGCGCGTTGCTGGGTAAGATGAAGCGCTTCCGTCTGACGTGAACGAAAGCGGGTACCGTCGTCCACACACGATGTTGAATTTAAAAAGATGTACCTACAATGACATTGGGGCCACCAAGTTATATATGATCACATACGAGGAGTGATTTCGATACGCTTGCATCGAGACATCAAGATGTGGTGTTCCGAGTCACGATGAAACGCCGCGCCCAAAGCGTGCCCAGCTCCGTCGGAAAGTAGTCGTCCGCGTCTGCCGCGCCAATGCAATATACATCAGACGACACGAACCGTACAACAGCTACGTTCATCCGACTAGACCACTGCAGTGCACGGAATGGGTCATGCATGACCACGAAACGATATGCACCAGCCGTCACCGTCGCCCAAAGCTGCCATGGCCTCAAACCTCCCGGCCACTAGGAGCCATGTGCCGTCTTCCATACTTCCTGTAATGTCGCATGACTTGCAGAGGCGCTGCACTATCATGCTGCAGCAGTTCTCGTATAAGATCTGGTGCTACTAGGTTTATCCGCTCAAACGCACTCATCGTTCAGTTCTCACACGTTCACTACATTTCTTGGCGGTGCAAGTATGAAGTCTACATTCTTCACTCTCGCCGCGGCGCTGGCCGTCCGCGAAGTCGCCGCCCATGCTACTTTCCAAGACCTCTGGGTCAATGGTGTCGATCAAGGCCAGCAGTGTGTTCGTCTGCCACAGTCGAACAGCCCTCTGCAAGATGTGACATCGAACAACATCCGTTGTAATGCCAACATCGGTGCTGTATGTGCAGATCTTCCTCCTGATCATACATCGATCATCCACTGACCTCTCACAGGTCTCCGGTCGCTGTGCAGTAGCAGCCGGTGACACCGTCTCAATCGAGATGCACCAACAAGGTGGCGACCGCGGCTGTGGCAGCGAAGCCATCGGCGGCGCCCACTACGGCCCAGTGCACGCCTATTTGTCCAAAGTCTCCGATGCCCGCACCGCAGACGGCTCGTCAGGCTTCTTCAAGATCTTCGCCAACACCTGGGCGCCCGCTAAGAACGGCGCAGCCGACAATGACTACTGGGGAACCAAGGAATTGAACAACTGCTGCGGCAAGATGGACGTGACGATTCCCTCTGACATTCCTGCCGGTGACTACCTCCTCCGTGCGGAGGTTATCGCGCTGCACGTCGCGAGCGGCCTGAACGGCGCGCAGTTCTACGTCTCTTGCTACCAGATCACCGTCTCCGGTGGCGGCAGCGCCAGCCCGGCGACTGTTACCTTCCCTGGAGCGTACAAGAACACCGATCCTGGTATCTACATCGACATCCACAACAGCATCTCGACTTACATCGACCCCGGCCCAACCGTCTACGCCGGCGGTGTTTCCCGTGCCCCTCTCGCCACAGGCTGCACTGGCTACGCCGCAAAGGAAACGCCCACGAAGTCTGTGGTGCAGCCCACGATCTACACGCCCGGTCAAGGTGGCGCGTCGACCACTTCGGCTGCTGCTACTACGTCAGCTGCGGGACCGACGACGACTGGAAAGACGTCCACGACGACGACCGGGAGGACATCCACGCCGCCGCCGACAACGCTGAGGACTACAACGACGACGACGTCCAAGGCTGCTACGAGCAGCGCTGGTGGTGGATCATGCTCCGTGGCCAAGTACGCTCAGTGTGGCGGGACTGGCTGGACCGGTTGCACGACTTGCGCCGTAAGTAAAACACGTTGTAATTGGTGACTGATGCACATACTGACCTCATTTCCAGTCTGGCTCCACCTGCACAGGCAGCGGGTACTACTACCAGTGTTTGTAGGCCATTGGCGAATGTCTGTCTGGACCGTACTTGGCATCGTACTGCAGCGCAGACGCTTTCGGTCGAGAGTCTGGCACCAGCGGTCAACTTCAAGTAGCTTCTTCATACCCGGCATTGAATGCATTAGGCAACACATCAGCACTTGCACGGCGTCAGTGACTGTCTGTTGTGTGATGCCTTTCATTCCTCGTATGTCCCAGCACTCTGATCTCCTCCATGCTCTGCTGCCATCGTCCGGGGCATCACTTGTGATATATCATCAATCTCATTGCACTATGGAGTGATCGTGTGGACGGACAGACAAAGGAATCAGCTCTTCTAGACTTCTACATGCTCATTGACTACCTCGAAAGGCCAAGCCATCTCCACACGTTTCAGACCTCACCCCTGGCGGCGATCTGACATCCCACTCCACCGCATCACGCGCTCACGTTTCACACCGCACCACAGTCGCATAAGATATCTCACTGCAAGTCCCTTACGCAATGCCACTCACCCTTTTCTCTCCATAGCTTCACCCCACCTCGCATCACCACCCCCAACCCTGACAATGGCCACAAATCCCTACCCCTCCTCCCCTCCCAAACCCCACCCCGCTCATCAACCCCACGACTCCGGCCTCTCCCTCACAGCCTCCACAGACCTCTCCCCAGAAGCGCAGAAACGCATCGCAGACCTCGAAGCCGAATTACAACTCCTCACCGAGAAAGTCGCTTCAGCTTCGCAGCGTTTCGCAGACTACGAGAATGAGATACGCGTCCTGAACGCTCAGGTGCGACAGGAGAAACGAAAGAATGCGAGTCTAGACAGCACTGGGTCGATCGTCGATGGGAGCGGGGAGGCAGGGAAGGCCGTGGGCGTCGCGGAACGGGCTGTGAATGGCACCGTGGCGCAGAAGCCAGGGATCAGCAGATTTGGAAGCTTCATGCATGCGCGGAAAGCTATTGGCGGGTTGGGCGCGACGCCGGAGGCTGAAGCCACCAATCCTCTCGCCTCTGCTGGCGCGGCAGCCGCCCGCGAACGCGAGCTCGAGGCCCAGCTCTCGCAAGAGCGCGACCTGCGTCTCGCGGCTGAAGCGAAGCTGGGAGATACGGCTGGCGAGGTGGAAGAACTGACTGCGACTTTGTTCGGGCAGGCTAATGAGATGGTCGCGTCTGAGCGGAAGGAGAATGCGAGGTTAACGGAGAGAATTCAGTTTCTGGAACGCAGGGATGCGAAGTTGGGGATGAGGGTGCAGGCGCTGGAGGAGAGGGATCGGGAGAGGCAGAGAAGGTTGGAGAATTTGGAGCGGGCTGTGGGAAGGGCGGAGCGGGTGAGAGGGGTGCTTGGTGGTGGGGCTGGGGAGAAGGGGTGAAGTGACATGCGGAGCTAAGTGCACTCTTTGCGGTTTCCATGCGGACCATCCATTCGAGAACGGCGACACGGTCGCTACACGCATGCCAGCCGGCTCAGCGTAACACGAAGCCACACATCCTACATGACAGGAATGCGGCGCTCATGCGCAGAGACTACCAAGGTCTCTTCTTCCCATGATCCGGCTTCGCCAAATCCGCCCTGATAAAGTCCGCAGCTCTCTCCGCCAACGCATACACAAGCGTCTGCAAATTCCCTCTCGGCAGCATCGGGATCACACTGGCATCCACGACTCTCAGACCCCTCACGCCATGAACGCGGAATCTCTCGTCTACGACCCCACCAGCCCTTCTCGGGAGCATGGCGCAAGTACCGACAGGGTGGTACTCACTTTGCATCAACCGCCTGATCTCGCTCTCCACGTTGTCTTCCGTAAGATGGCGATAGACGGGCTGCAGGACCGTGCCATTACCGACCAGATGGTCCGACAACGGCGGCGTGACAGCCAGAGCATTCTGTACATGCAGCGCGATTTTGGACAGAATCGCTACGTCGGCTGGGTGCTCGAGGTAGTGTGGGTCGATCTCTGGATGCACCGCAGGATCCGACGAGGTGATATGCACGGTCCCGCGAGAGAAAGGGTGTTCCAGCACGCCGAGGATTGTGAAGTAATTCCCCGGCGTCGGGGCGAAGAACAGCTGCGTCGTGTCGTTCGCGAGCTCGGGATTCATGCCGCTGGCGGTGTTCATATGCTGGATTGCGGCTTCGGAGGGGTTGAGCAGGTTGCTGAGTGTAAGGCGGTATTGCGCTGCCAGGCCTGGATGTGAGATCTTGGAGTTGAGCTTGGAGAGGTTGCTGGTCAAAGAAGCGTACTCAGTCGCATTTGGCAGGATTTGCGCGAGCGACAGCAGCGCGCCACCGAGGGCCACGGTTGCCAATGGTCCAGTAGCGTCAGCGAGGTACTCGTCAAAAGCGGCGTTGAAGATCGTCTCGTTGGCGAGATCGTCCAGTGTTGGGATCCCGGGGTTCACTTCGAAGCCAAGAGGCATGTAAGGGTGATCTTGCAGATTCTCGCCTACGTTCGGGTTCTCGTGGACTGGAGGGACACTAGCAGTTGAGAGGACTTGCTTCGACCCGATGCCGGAGAGCTCGAGGATCTGGGGCGAGCCGAAGGAGCCAGCGCTGAGGATTACCTCGTGATTGGCTTGGATGCTGTGTGCGGTGCCGTTGATGCTGAAGTGGACACCGGTAGCTACAGGTACTCGGCCGTGCGTATCAAACTCGATCTTTGCGACAAGAGCGTCTGTGAAGATCTTGAGGTTCTTCCTTGCAGTCGCGGCTTTGAGGTAGGTATTCGCAGCGTAGCTTCGAGTATTACTCCCTTCATCAGCGTTAGTCAAGATCGTATACCCTCCCAAGGCCACTCCGTCCGTCGGATCCTCTTTGACGCCGATGCCTAGTCCCTCGTAGCTCCGTGGCCACGCTTCGTCGAGGACAGTGTACTGCCCCTCCCTTGGGAAGCCGTTTGCGACTGGCCCATGGGTGCCATGCAGATCTAGGTCTAGAACTTCCAGGTCTAGGTCCTGCACCACGGCTTCTGCCGGCGCAGTGAAGTTTTCCACCTTGGCAAAATACGGTTCTAATACATCCCAGCTCCAGCCTTCATTTCCCAACCTGCCCCAGTCATCCACGTTTCGCCTACTCGCGTGCGTCCAGGCTAGATAGTTGATCGCACTTGAGCCGCCTAGCTGCTTTCCTCGCGGATGGCCGATCACGCGGTTGTTCAGGTGCGTTTGTGGAACGGTGGTGTAGATCCAGTCATAGTCCGGATTGCCGTAGAGGGATGTTAGAAGGCCTGGAGCGAGGACTCTGAGGTCTGTAGAGCGGTCCTGCCCAGCTTCCAGCACTGCGACAGAGATCGACGGTATCTCAGTGAGACGCGATGCGAGGACAAGACCGGCTGTGCCGCCACCAACGATGACCTTGAAGCCTGACTTAGTAGTCTGCTTGAATAGATGCAATTGTCGTCAGTATGAACGCTTACATAGTCATAACTCCCCACCGCCACGGCAGTCGACATATTTCCGCTTCGCTGAATTGAAACGCTACGTTCTCACCTAGCTCCACACTCCGGAACACTGGCAAAAGTGACGACGGGATGAGGAAAGAAATAAGAGTTGCATCGCAAGCTACCTACTTGTTACCTGGGTAGTAGAATAGATGGACGTGCTGAGCCGTCGAGTCATGTCGCGCATTTGTGGCTGCTATCAAGGTTCATCCTGCCAATGCAACATTGGCGATCGTGATGATGAGACCGAGGATTAGGCGATGCTAAGCATGGCTGTGCAGCGAACCGCAGCCTGCGTGAGTAGCGCTGCGAGAGTCGCCATAGCATCGATGTCGTCGGCATGATGATCTCTGGAGGATGTGAAAGACTCGCGTGAAGTCAACTGTGTCAGGTGAGGTGCTGACGGGAAGAATGTGCATGACTAAGCCGGACATGCCTGCAGAGGGAAGCTCGCAGTGGGCGATATCGATGTTTTTGGTTCATTATTATTACGGTTGCGTTCTCGTTGTGAAGAGCTTGATGATCGAGACGCGAAGCGAGCACACTCCTGAGATAAGAGACATGACTGGTGACAGATGAGCTCTATTCAGTACGGCAGCACCGTAGGACTCATGAACCACGTTCTCCGGTCCATCTCGTATCTTGGACTTCCAGCCTGATCTTGATGCGGCAGGTTTGCAGCTACGTCCCTTATTCTCGTCAATCCGTCGCATGGTGTGTCTCCAACCTCGAGCAGCGTCCCAATCACGCTGGTGATCATCACGGTCGTAGATTTATTGGCGCTGTGATGCGTGCCAACGACTCGGACCATCACTTGCATAGCTCTTCCCTTTGACAGCAACCTTGTGCTCCGCCTCAAGGAGCTGGACTCGAGCTTGCCGCGTTCGCTGTCGGCGCATTCCCCTCCACAGTCTTCGCAAACGAAGCGTGCTCAGCATGCCGTTTGTAGTAGAATGACCCCTCCCGCATTCCCAAGCCCGCCGACAACCCTGCCGTGATACTCTCCAACACCCTCTGAATCCCCTCGCTGTGCTCCCCGTCTCGGTTCCAGACCTGCAGCAGACAGCTATTGAACCTTACCCCCAGGCTGATCCCGCAGATGTCGTCCTTCGCTCCCCTCCCTTCACCATCGTCACTGCCCACTACAGCAGCTTGCAACTGCTCCCCCACGGCCATCATGCAGACTTCTTTCCACCACTCGCCTGCCTGCGATTTCGGCACGCGGAAAGTCCAGGCACCACCTTTGGCATTCCGCGGATCTTCCC
This sequence comes from Oleoguttula sp. CCFEE 5521, assembly GCA_036872775.1. Lineage (NCBI taxonomy): Eukaryota > Fungi > Ascomycota > Dothideomycetes > Mycosphaerellales > Teratosphaeriaceae > Oleoguttula > Oleoguttula sp. CCFEE 5521. The sequence continues at coordinate 817 of JAVRRP010001064.1, read as the reverse complement.
ACAGTGGTTTCACGCCGCGTTTGAAAAGGTGAATTGAGTCTCGCAGAGGCAGGAGGGAGATGTCGAAATTGTTCAGCACACCCCAGAATGCCGCGACGTCCGCGATCGAGGCCAGAGGGACGAGGCGATCTTCGTAGTCCGAGGGGTCCTCGGGTGTTGGATTTGGTCGCTGGGCAGTGCTGGCGGGGGGCGTGTTCGAGCGATCTTGGCGATCGTGCCAGAAGGTCCAGGCGTGGACTAGAGGTGGTGCAGTGGGCTGCTGGGGAGCTGCGGGCTGGGCTTGGGCTGGTATGCGACTTGTGCGGAGACGGGAAGTGAGGAAGTCACGCATTTCTGCGCCTCGAGCTGGCGAAGTGATAGGGGTTGAGGAGGGGAGGTTGAGGTGGGGTGGAGCGGCCATGACGAGTAGTGAATGATTTCGTCGATCGTGAGGCGTGAGAGTGATTGTTAAACGTGGGCAAGAGATATACAGGTAGATTTATTTAGTGATGCCAGGAATGAAGTGAGGTTGGGTCCGTTTGCACTTTGTTATCCAGATCGTGGATGAGATCCTTGAACTGCTTACTCAGGGTGTCCTGCACTGTGCCTCATGGTCCAGCCATTTCGTTTGCGGCGGAAATTGGATTGGCGCGTCGTGAGACATGCTTCCCGTCATATCTTTCTGTCGCGTGTTGGCTCGCGTGGCCGTTGTCAAGGTGAAACATGAGGCTGAGCTCCACCCCCACATTCCAGCATCGACATCACAACTGTGTTCGTAGTGGAATACGGCTCGACATCGTTCCAGGAAACACGTACATCTTGATCAATGTAGTCAGGG
>JAVRRP010001063.1:0-11686 GCA_036872775.1 Oleoguttula sp. CCFEE 5521 | reverse complement strand
CGACAAATCTGTCCGTTGTTATGGCGGACAGATTTGTCGCACGAGTGGTCATGCTTTCATTGCAGTCACGAGAAAGGCAAACTGCAGGCTTAACGGAAACACGGCCCTACATCGCGACTATCTACGTATGGGCTGCATCACGCGAATTGAGCACTGTATCCAACGCGAGAGCGCGTGGCACTTAGGACATTCTGTCGTATGTTCTCCTTGCCAGACGTGGTTGGCTATCTCGCCCAAGCGGCCAGCACGATATTCAGCAGCATAAGTGAGGAAAGACAGCCCTGTAATTATCCAGACTGCGGCTCAGGCGCTTGTGTCTCCAAGCAGCCGTCTCGACCGTCACGTCTCGCGTTTCAACACTATTCGAGTACTGTCGCTTGCGTCAAGTCGCCAGCTCGAAGTACTCAAATCTACGCTGAATGCTCGACTGCGGTGGACAATGATCAACCCAGGTGCAGCGAATCGTGCGTCTGTCATCAAAGTCCAAAGAACCTGATCATGCCACGCGTCGTCGCTCTCGTCTCCTTGGACAACCTCGAGAACCTGTAGCGAGAATGGCAAGATCAATGTCAGCCTGGACACTTCGTTGTAGATGGTCTCGTGCTCATACTGCAAGCCGAAGAGAATGCTAGATGTCGCCGTCAAGTCGAGTAGGTTACTTGCGTCCTGCATGCTGCCGAGATATGACCCTTCGGGCTTGTAGTTGACTTGTGACAAGAGTTCTAGGCGTTGAAGATTATGACCTCCACGAGATATTGCAGCCGATGTCTCCTCCCACGACACGGCACTGTCGCACCAGTTGGGGTGACTCCAATACAAGAACAAGGCGTCAAGAGCGGGGCATATGTCCAGTAGCTTCGACATGCCAGTGCTGTCAAAGCAGACCGATGTGAGGAAAGGTGTTTGAGGTTTGGCATTTTGGGGAGAGATTGAGTATGCGGCGAGTGAATACACGAATTTGTGACTTTAAGAGTTCGAAGCGTGGAGAGCTGCCGTATTGGAGAGAGCTGCCCAGCTTTATAGCCTCCTGCGAGCCCAATATCCTCTAAGCGGTTCCAACGAGGTTTGCTCCCAGTCGTCCACACTGCAGGTTGGAGGACGATTTCGCCGAGGAAATGCAGAGGTTTCTCAGAGTAAGCCCCGAACGCGGATGAAGCAGCTCCACCGGCCCTCATCGAGCTGAAGTGTAGAGCAGCATGTACTAGTGTCTCCTGAAAGGCTTCTTGCGGACAGTAGTGGAGGATCTCGAGCTTGCTGCACATGAGGAGCAACAAGGCCACGACTGCGTCCGTAGAGCCTTTATGGAAGACAGAGTGGACTGCCTGCTCATAGTCGCGTTGAAGACCAAGACATCGTGTGATCGACAATAGCTTACACCACCACGGGCCCGGACAAGTCCCTGGCGCGGCATCCCAGGGTCGTGAAGGTGCCCGCGGTCTGTGGTTGAGATCTGTCTTCCAAGGCGTGGTACGGAGTGTCTTTACGAGGCCACAGATCGAAGTCTCCGCGAATACTGTCTCCACCAGAAGCCTCAAACTGGTGATTTTATCGTCCCCGAAGTCGAGAGAGTGGAATAGCTCTGGGCGTACGGCTTTGTGGCACTTTTTGCTCGCGATCGAGAGATCGAGTAGAGCATGGCGTTTCACGGTTCGAATCTCGCCGTCCTCATCGATCGGGCGTAGCTGTACGGCTATCAACGACAGCAGCTCGATAGGTAGCGCGTCCATCGCATCTCATCAAGGCTTCAGTCGAGTCTCCTCCGATCGCATCGCCGCACGAGTAATAGCGCCAACAACGGGACCATTGCTTCAATGGTCTCGCCACCAAGCCCCTGACTACACTTCCGCAGCAGTATGCTTGCTCAAGGCATGGTAAGTGTTAAACTCAAGCTTCGAGAAGATCCTCGATGTGTACTACGTAGGTAGTCACCGGCGCCAATTCCGCTTACTCAGCATCTCATGAGACCTAACCGACGGTACCTGAATAGATCGCTTGTGCTCATCAGGATCTGTCGACACCGAGTATACATGCGCATACGGCGCAAGTAGAGTCGAGGCGCGACGACGCATTCCGGCTGATGACAGTCCCCTCCGATGCGGTCTCACCTACCTCCGAGGCTCTCCAAGATCCCACCCTCCGCGTCCTCTCCCTAAACTGCTGGGGCCTCAAATACATCTCCGCCCACCGCGCCGCCCGCCTCTCAGAAATCGGCCGACAGATCGCCTCTCTAGACCCCCCACCAAACATAGTAGGGCTGCAAGAATGCTGGACCCAAGCCGACTACCTCGCAATCCGCGACCTGACCTCGCACATCCTCCCCTACGGTAAATTCTACCACTCCGGAATCTTCGGCGGCGGGCTCGTGATCCTGTCACAATGGGAAATAGAAGAGAGCTCCATGTACCGCTACCCCTTGAATGGGCGACCGGCGGCTTTCTATAGGGGGGATTGGTATGTTGGGAAGGGAGGGGCTTGTGCGAGGATCAGATTTGGGATGGGGAGGAAGGATGTGGTGGAGGTATTTTGCACGCATTTACATGCGCCGTATGAGAAGGAGCCGTATGATGATTATTTGTGTCATCGGACGGCGCAGGCTTGGGAGATAGCGAAGAAGATGAGGCATGCGAGGGAACGAGGGCATGTTGTTATTGGGTTGGGGGATTTCAATATGCTACCGTTGAGTCTAGCACATAGGCTGATTGAAACGCATGGGGTGGTGAAGGACGTTTGGAGGTTGAGGAAACCGAACTCTGCTCTGGGAGCCTGGGAGGATGGGCATGCAGGCGCAGAAGAGGGGGCTGCTTGCCCGCACGTGGACCATTGCATCAGTGAGCATGGAGCGACTTGCGATTCACAGCTCAACACCTGGCGATGGAGCAAGACGATGCGGAAGGACCTGGGGAAGGGAAGGGACACGGTCATCGCGCCGCATACTGCGGATCCTCGGGCGAAGCGATTAGACTACGTCTTCTTCTCGCCTGGCGAAGGTCGTGCGGGGACTTGGCAGGTGACCGAGGTGCGAGTCGGCATGACTGGAAGACACCCGGAACTCCGATGCTCGCTGAGCGACCACTTCTCGGTCGAGTCTGTCATTGAGCGGGTTTCGACGTCGGAGCATGTCGAATATGAGCCGACAGAGTATCTGCCACTCAGCATATACGACGAGATACTTGCCATGACTCGGAAGTACACTGCACGCGAGCGCACACAGCGAGCACTGCGACTCGGCCACTTCGGCTTCCAGATCGCAATGTCAGTCGGCTGCCTCATCGGCGTCTGGTGGTCGCCACGAAATTACGTCGCTTTCATTCTCATGGTACTCAGTTCTGTCGGGCTTAGCGTAGGCGTTCTGGAAGGGCTTATGGGTGGTCTGTTTGTTGGCAGTGAGGAGCGAGCATTGCGCGAGTTCGAGTGGGAGATTGTAACTGCTCGGAAGCTCGCGAGTAAGGCGATCGACGAGCGGGAAAAGACTGCCCGAGGCACTGTATCGATAGATGATATCGCTGTACAATAACGCCGAATAGATCGAAAAATGAAGCGAGTCAGGTGTCAAGCATCATCGCTCTTCGGCTTCTGAATTTAGGCGCGATGAAGCGATGGGATGCTGAATATGAACAAGTCCCACCCACGAACAGCACAGAGGATGATCCCTGCCCGTGATTGAAGGATCGTGCAATGAACCAGAGTACTCTTACCACTCCGAAAGTGCGCTATGAGGGAAGCTGAAGGCCGCGCCTGCGATCACGCTGTCGATAGCATTCGGTCGTCTTTTTGTGAAACAGACGCAGCCTCCATATTGAATTCATGTATCGAGCCGTCCTTCGGTAATCGAGTACCGCCGGCTCAGCATCATGTCATCGAAGCAAAATCACACAGCCGAAGTCCCCTCCATCAGCGCCAATATCTCCAATGTGGTGGTCATTACCATCACATCCCCGTGAACAGTAAACACTCCTCCCTACCCGCCACGATCCGGCTCCTCACACTCCTGCGCAGCTCAGCGCAGAGCGTCACCCAGGTGCATAGATCTGTCAGCATTATCTCACAACACGCTTTCATCCGCCGCCGGGCCTTCACCAGAGCCCCACCAAAAACCCCCACCAGAGAACTTCCGTTCCATTCGATGAAACGCTCCTCAACACTTGCACCTACTAAACTTTCCACTGCTACATCTGCTGTTCGTGACAAGCTGGACGATTCCACCAACTTTGCTACAAGCAAGAGCAATACTGCGCAACGACGATTGACTGGACTTCAGGATCAACTTGTCAAAGAGAATACCGCTGATATGGGTGACGTCGAAGCTGTGTAAGTTTTTGCCATTGTTCCTGCACTAGGCTGAAGAGGACGGAGGCAGTCTTGCGAGCGGACAAAATAATCGTCGAGCATGGCTGTACTCAATGCTCTCGCTTCGGCGCCTATGCCTCTTCGCACCGCGAGTGAGGCAGAGCAATACACAGCTCCTCAAAGGATCTTGCTGAGTCCACCACCGGACTTCGCAATGCCCTTCCATGAGATGTCTTGCGCAATGCTGACGAACATGCCTTCACAGCGGAGACTTCGGTCTCATTGGCCTAGCGGTCATGGGTCAGAACTTGATCCTCAACGCCGCCGACCATGGCTTCACCGTCGTGGCCTTCAACCGAACTGTCGCCAAGGTGGACCGTTTTCTCGAGAACGAGGCCAAGGGCAAGAGCATCGTCGGCGCACACAGCATTGAGGAGTTCGTCAAGAAGCTCAAGACCCCTCGCCGCATGATGTTGCTTGTCATGGCCGGCAAGCCAGTCGACGACTTCATTGAGACGCTCCTACCATTCTGCGAGAAGGGCGACATCATCATTGACGGTGGCAACTCGCATTACCCCGATACCAACCGCCGGACGAAGTACCTCAGAGAGAAGGGCATCCGATTTGTCGGTTCCGGTGTCTCAGGTGGCGAGGAGGGTGCCCGATACGGTCCCTCGATCATGCCCGGTGGAAATGAGGAGGCATGGCCATACATCAAGGATGTGCTCCAAGGCATCTCCGCTAAGTCTGATGGCGAGGCCTGCTGTCAGTGGGTTGGTGACGATGGTGCCGGTCACTACGTCAAGATGGTGCACAACGGTATTGAGTACGGTGACATGCAGCTGATCTCAGAGGTATGTGTGGACGGAAGCGTGACTGAAATGCGTTGTGCGAGTACTGAAACTCTGACCAGGCATACGACATTATGAAGCGCGGTCTCGGCATGAGCGGCAAGGAGATGGGAGACACCTTCGCAGAGTGGAACAAGGGCGTGCTCGACTCCTTCCTCATTGAGATCACCCGCGACATCATGTACTTCAACGACGATGATGGTGAGCCACTTCTCGAGAAGATCATGGACGCTGCAGGCCAGAAGGGTACCGGAAAGTGGACTGCTATCAACGCACTCGACATGGGCATGCCCGTGACTTTGATCGGTGAGGCTGTGTTCGCTCGCTGCCTGTCGTCGCTCAAGGCCGAGCGTGTACGTGCTAGCAAGAAGCTGGAAGGCCCGAAGCCCAACTTCAACGGCAACAAGAAGGAGGTCCTTGACAACCTTCGCGATGCTCTTTACGCCTCGAAGATCATCTCGTACGCACAGGGCTTCATGCTCATGCAGGCTGTAAGTCTTGATCTAGCTTGATGTCTCCAACATCCCACTGACATCAATCGCAGGCCGCCAAGGAGTACAGCTGGAAGCTCCAAAAGCCCGAGATCGCCCTCATGTGGCGCGGTGGCTGCATCATCCGCTCGGTCTTCCTCAAGGACATCACCAAGGCCTTCCGCTCCAACCCCGACCTCGAGAACTTGCTCTTCGACGACTTCTTCAACAAGGCTATCCACGACGCCCAGGCCGGCTGGCGCGATATCGTCTCGAAGGGTGCTCTGTGGGGTATCCCCACGCCTGCTTTCAGCACTGCGTTGTCGTTCTTCGACGGCTACAGGACCGAGGATCTCCCCGCCAACTTGCTGCAAGCGCAGAGAGATTACTTCGGTGCGCATACTTTCCGCATCAAGCCAAAGTACGCCAACGAGAAGTACCCCGAGGGCAAGGATATCCACGTCAACTGGACTGGACGTGGTGGCAACGTTTCCGCCTCGACGTACACTGCTTAGATTGAGTGAACCACGTCTGCGTCCGAGACGCTGCATGATCAAGTGAGCTGAAGTAGACAGGAGGAAAGGAGAAGAGGAGATGGCGAGAGGCCCAAGTTGAGGCAATGAGGATAGACTGGGCTGTTACATATGTTGAAACCCATCTTGCCCTCCAAATATTGCCGTTCCCTCGACCGCCCCCTCAAAACGCTACCGGACCGGTCAATCACTCCTCCACCCTTCCCTCGTAACTCTCCTTCACCAATTTCTCCAACTCCGCCCCATTCGCCCCAGTCACACTACCCACCAAATCTCCATCCTTGAACACATGAAACGTCGGCATCGCATTCGCTCCTAGTTCCTGCGCAATGTCTGGCGTGGTATCGGTGTCGTAGTTGTAGAAACGCGCTTCGGGGTATTTGGATTGCAGCTGCGTGACGAAGGGGGCGATGGCTTTGCATTGGCTGCACCAGGTTGCTGTTGCTTCGAGGACTGCGAGGCCGGGGGCGTTTGAGGCTTTGAGGTAGGCGGGAAGGGACGTGAGGGACTCCATTGTTTGAGGGGGATGGGTGTTGAAGGGACCGGGTCGTTGGCTGTGGAACTGTTGATGCGTGGCGACGTGGGCAATAATGTCGGTAAGGTCTACTCGATGACTACCCGACTTCACGGTCGGCCTCTGTGATCACCTACCTACCTGCTGCTTGCTCCGTAAGCTGTGGTGGCGAGCTGCTGGCTCATTACGGCGCCCCGCTTGCGTTCCATTGCACCGAAGTCTATCTCGATGTTCTACAAATGAATACGAAAGCAGTGTCCAGATTTAGTGAACTGTGGACAACTTCCTCGCCTAGATTGGAGAGAATCCATGTAGGTGATAGACGACATTCTGCCCATCACAGCTCTCCCTTCCCTTTCTCCTCGCCCTTCTTCCCACCACCCATGCCGAGCATCCCCCAAAGTCCACCCAAGATCGACCCAGCAGGCGGGTACATCTTGCCGGACCTCTCGATTTGAGGCTCGCACGAGCAGCGTTCAGCTTCCGGGACGCTGTCGAGTACGCCGGGGACGTGTTGTCCGCAGCCGACCCAGGTGGCCTTGTCTACGAGCTGGGTCAGCAAGTAGATACTGACAGGCGTATGAATAGCTTCTGGAATGGGACTGGGCTCACTGCAGGTGCTGCATGTTACGCCGTGACACATGGGGCCTTGTGAATGGGTGTCTTTGCAAAGGTGAGTGCGAAGAATGATCGTTTGATTTCGCAGGATGGGAAGCTCGAGTGATGCCGATGCCCACTGCAGCACGACGTTTTCCAGTCCCGTAGCAGATCTTCAAGTCGCCGATTACCTCGCCGACAACACAAGAGCTCGACGCTAAGGCGAGATTGACGTGAAGTGGGACCACATCGAGCGACCGTCAGGTGATGGCATAGAGGTCTGCTTGAGCGAGTCACGAAGTACTATTGGTTTCACAGATCTAACCCTCTACCGTCCGTCTACCTAATCTACAATATATATCTAATCGAAAGTGATCTTCGTCGCCGTCTTCATGCCATCAGTCTCCTTGTAGAAAGCGCCGTAAGCATCATGACCCTTCTTCTTCACAGTGGTGCCGAACTTCATTAGCTCTTCGGGCACAGGCTGATTGGCAGCTTTCAGAACATTGATCAAAGCGCCAGCGAGACCCTTCTCAGCATCTGTGAAGAAGGTGATGGCTCGGCCATCTTGACCAGCGCGTCCAGTACTATAGAAATCTGTCAGTGTATGTTCGTCATCACCATAGACAACGAATAGAGCTTACCGGCCGATTCGATGCACATAGTCCTCCGCAGTCAGCGGGAACGTGACGTTGATCACAAGCTTCACGGCCGGAATGTCAAGTCCACGCGCAGCGACATCCGTAGCAACGAGTATGGGCACATCGCCCTTCTTGAAAGCCTCAAGCGATGTCGTGCGCTGCGATTGACTCAGATCGCCATGGATTCCGCCGACAGAGAAGCCCTTCCGTGAGATGAACTCCTCCATTCGAGTAGCTTCCTTCTTGTACAAGCAGAACACCAGTATGCGGTCCATCTTGTTCTTGCCAGACTGATATTGCTTCAGTAACTGGATCAGACGGTTCTGCTTGTCGTGCTGTTCCATGACTTCGATCTCTTGCGTGATGCGATTGTTGGCACGGAGCTCGCCCGTTGGGTTGTCGCCGATTGTGACCTTGACTGGGTCAGACATGAAATTTTGTGCCAGATCTCGCACAGAGGGTGGCCATGTGGCAGTGAACATCTGGGTCTGTCGGCCTGTAGTGGGTGTAGTGGATATGATCTTGCGGATCTCCTGCTCAAATCCTTTGTCGAGCATACGATCGGCTTCATCGAGCACGAGGTACTCGACATTCGACAAATCGATCGACCCTTCTTGGATGTAGTCGTTGAGTCGGCCCGGCGTTGCCACGATAATATTCGATCCCTTCAATGTCTCTCGCTGCGCATCCTTGGGCACCCCTCCGTACACCACAGTGATCTTAAGACCGTAAGGCGATGCGAGCTTCTTGAGCTCTTCATGAATCTGGAGTGCAAGTTCACGCGTTGGACTGACCATACACGCCTTGATCTTCTTGCGTTCTGAGGCTGACTGTTGGCTGAGGCGGGACACGCACGGCACGCCAAAGGCAAGAGTCTTGCCAGACCCGGTCTCTGCTACTCCAATGACATCTCGACCTGCGAACATGTATGGCCATGCTGCTGCTTGGATCGGCGTGGGCGAGGTGAACGTTTTGAAAGGAGCTTTCTGCGCTTCGTCCGTCACGGGCAGGTACTTGAAGTGGGTGATTGGACGTAATGGTGTGTTCGTGTCCACCGAGATGAACTTCTCGGCGAGGAAGGAGTCGATCTCGGATTGTGGCAGCGCAGATAGCTCGGAATCCTCAACGTACCCATTTGCAGCAGCCTTGCTTTTGCCACCGTTACTTGCGTCGCCCTTGGCTTTGGTCTTCTCAGCACCGCCGTAGGCGACTTTGTGCTCACTTGCTCCACTCCCCATTTTCTTCGCTGCCTTCTCTGCCCGCCGTGCAGCCTTGCGCGCTGCTTTCGCGGCATCATCTCCCACTGCTGTGACTTCTGCTGGAGCGGTCGTATCTACAGGATCCGCCGCTGCTTTCTTTGCCTTCTTAGCAGCCCTTCGCTCATCCTTCGATGCCTTCACCTCGGCTCCGCCGTCTGCCTCAATCACTGCAGCCGCTGCCGGGCTTGCAGGTTTCGCGATCGCTGCAAGCTTCTTCTCTTTGCGGGCTTTCTTGGCTGCGCGAGCCACCTCCGCGTCTGCGACTTCTTCATTCAATCGCTTAGCCATTGCTGCAGAACTCGCGATCTCGTGATCTCACAGGTGATAACGCACCCGGCAAAGATACAATGGCGATTCTTGTGTAAGCGAGTGCCGATCTCGATAATTTTCTCGATGTGCCACACGCCAACGGTCAAGCCACCGCTAACACAACGTGCACCCCCTCCCGGTCACCCGCAATTCAAAATCCAGAATCATGCGGGAGTGGGCCGAACACACATTAGCCATCACCCGGATCGGCGCTCTCAAGACACACTTGACATGCACTCCTGAGGCTGCAAAACAACGCTGACCTCTTGGAGTGCAGCATCGAATGCAGGCTCTTGTTGCTGGCTGCGCCCTGCGATCTTCCACCCATCGAGCTGCTCAGCCGGATTCAGCCGACGCTCTAGCTAGCACTGCTTCCGCCGGCGATCGCTGTTTCGTCAGGGCTATCCGAGTGCGGACGCACATGGCCACCCTGTAAGCGTCGACGTGCGCCACTTCATCTATGTCTGCATCTGTCGGGTCCGTGGCAGTCAACCGGTAGATCTTGTTCCTGTCGCCGGTCCGACACCATAAACCGGCTCACACCCGGACGCTTCTGGAGCTGCTGCCCAACCCACCTACTTTTGCGTTGAGACACTTTGGTCCATGAGCATATAGCCCGCTCAGCCTGTCCGTTTCTGGTCAACTCAGTTCGCACGCTCCGAGGCCGTCTGCGTACTCGCATGAGCAGCCATGGAAGGACCCCTCTCCAATGACAGCCGTGCCAATGGACATGGCGAGGCTTCTGCTGCCAACCGCCCTGGCTTGAAAAGATCTCGCTCTTCCTATGAGAAACCTCCTCCTGCAGCACCATCTCAAAGGGCTGAAAGCATTGATGATGTGCATTCCGGCAACGAATCAAAGATGAGCGACTCGATGGAGTTGAAAGGACTACGCTTCCCGGCCGACCCGCTCGACTATCCGCGCCGTCGAGCCACGATTGCCTGTGAGATCTGTCGAAGTAGGAAGTCACGATGCGACGGCGCTCGCCCAAAGTGCCGACTTTGTACCGAGCTGCACGCCGATTGCGTGTACCGTGAACCAGGGATCAAGCTGGATGCTGGCGACAAGCTCATCCTTGAGCGACTGGCTCGTATCGAAGGCTTGTTGCAAATAAGCCACTCAAACAGCCCTGGAGATCGACATATCGGACCAATCTCACCAGCCACAAGCAACACCGCGTCAGACGATACACATGTGCTGAAGCGGGTCAGCACCACGAGCGCGCCAGGCAATGTGCCCCCTCTCAATGGACTCGGCACTTGGCAGGCAAACATCTCTGCAATGCCGAAAGCACACACTACGCCTGCTTTGCACTTGCTGCAGTGGCCAATCATACGGGAGCTTGTCTCTCTACAGTGCGACCCACAAGTCCTCCTGCAGTTGGAGATGGCAAGGCCGCCCCTGGAACTTGGGAGATACTCTCTCGACTTCTCAGCTGCGCACGCATACGCACGGGCATTCTTTGAAAGAGTCAATGTTTGGTATGCTTGTGTGGATCCGGCAACATGGCACGCATACTACCACAACGCCATGGCGTCGAGCTTTTGCAGTCTGCCAGACAGCTGCATCGTATTGCTCGTACTCGCGCTTGGACAGGCGGCACATTCAGGACTCAGCATCTCCCGGCTGCCAGTGGATCAGGTGCCACCAGGCATGGCTTACTTCTCGGCTGCATGGAATCTGCTTCCGAGCCTCCTGACACGCAATGACGTGCTGAGCACACAGTGTCACATCCTTGCATCTGCTTACCTACTATATCTGGTACGCCCGTTGGAAGCATGGAACCTGCTACATAACACGAGCATGAAGGTGCAGCTCTTGCTCTCTTCCCAGAGCTCGGTGCCATCTCAGCTACGCGAGTTGGGAGTGCGACTGTACTGGAACACTCTGATGATTGAGTCAGACTTGCTGGCAGAGATGGACCTTCCTCACAGCGGTGTGGTTTCACTGGAAGAAAACATGCGCCTTCCGCGTTCCTTCCCATACGACAGCACCATGGCCTCGCTCGAGGAACTGCCAGGATCGGACGAGCTTTGGTACTTCCTGGCTGAGATCGCTCTTCGCCGTCTGTTGAATCGCGTGTCTCACTTGATTTACAACACCGAGCGAAACAAAGTCACGATCTCCTCACTTGATCCAGTCTGCGCGGAGCTCGACTTCCAGCTCACGCAATGGTACGAAGGCTTGCCAGCCCCGGTCAAATTCCCAAGAGAACGTCTCCCAGC
>JAVRRP010001062.1:0-11692 GCA_036872775.1 Oleoguttula sp. CCFEE 5521 | reverse complement strand
CATGGCGGAGGTTGTCAAGACGGCGGCGATATGGGATGAGGTGGAGTTTGAGCGACTAGAGGAGGGAGCTGGAGCTATCATGGCGGCGCTCGATCGACCTGTCGGACCGGGGAGGTTCGAGGGCGTGGAGGAGGTGTTTAAGAGAATTGTACTTGGCAGCGCGAGGGTGAAGGCAGAGGTTGTTAGTGCTGATGAGAGGGAAGGCGGGTTGCGGAATCTGCTGAACTTTGGACACTCGATCGGACATGCTTATGAGGCCATCTTGACGCCTGAGATACTGCATGGGGAGGCTGTCGCTGTGGGTATGGTCAAGGAGGCGGAGTTGGCGAGGTTCCTGGGCGTGCTTGAGCCGGGTGCTGTGGCGAGGTTGACGAAGGCGATCGAGAGCTATGGGTTGCCGACAAGTCTGGACAGTAAGCTCATTACGAGGCTTACTGGGAAGAAATGCCCGGTTGATGATCTGCTCGGGCGCATGGCGGTGGATAAGAAGAATGCTGGGTCGCAGAAGAAGATTGTGCTACTTTCTGCTATCGGGAAGTGTCATGAGCCGCAGGCGACCAAAGTGCAGGACAAGAACATTCGTATCATTCTGTCGCCTTCGATAATGGTCAAGCCTGGAGTGCCGAAAGGTCTGAAGGCGGTATGTAGACCGCCTGGCAGTAAAAGCATCTCAAATCGCGTACTACTACTAGCTGCACTCGGCGCAGGCGAATGTCGAATCACCAACCTGCTACACTCCGACGACACGCAGTTCATGCTCACAGCAATCGCCAAGCTCGGCGGCGCAACATACCGTTGGGAAGATGAAGGTCGAGTCTTAGTCCTCAACGGCAATGGCGGTGCACTAAAGGCGTGCAAAGACGACATCTACATCGGCAACGCAGGGACTGCATCCCGCTTCCTTACTACAGCCGTTACGCTCGCCCAGTCAACGAAGGATGCCTCCCACACAGTCCTCACAGGCAACGCCCGCATGCAAGAACGCCCTCAAGGCCCTCTAGTCGACGCTCTCCGCTCGAATGGCGTCTCTATAGACTACCTAGGCAAAGAAGGCAGCCAGAGCCTCCCTCTCGGTATAGCAGCCGCAGGCGGCTTCGAAGGCGGTGACATCGAGCTCACGGCCAAAGTCTCCTCACAATACGTCTCCTCGATCCTGATGTGCGCTCCCTACGCCAAGAAACCCGTCACGCTCCGCCTGGTAGGCGGGAAGGTCATCAGTCAACTCTACATCGACATGACGATCGCCATGATGGCTACTTTTGGCGTGCACGTTACGCGGAGTAAGATGGAAGCGAATGTGTATCATGTGCCGAAGCAGCAGTACCGTAATCCGGCGGCGTACGAGGTTGAAAGCGATGCGAGTTCGGCTACTTACCCCCTTGCTATGGCTGCCATCACGGGCACGACTTGTACGGTGCCGAACATCGGATCTGCGTCGCTGCAGGGCGATGCTAGGTTTGCGGTGGATGTGCTCAGGCGTATGGGGTGTGAAGTGCAGCAAACGGAGAGCAGTACGACGGTGACTGGACCCGCTATTGGAGAGCTGCAGGCTGTGAAGGAGATCGACATGGAGCCCATGACTGATGCATTCCTGACTGCTTCGGTGCTTGCGGCTGTCGCGAAGCCGGCGAAGGGTGCCGCGACAACGAGGATTGTGGGAATTGCGAATCAGAGGCAGAAGGAGTGTAATCGCATACAAGCTATGCGCGTTGAGCTGGCGAAGTTTGGCGTCACCTGTCGGGAGCTTGAGGATGGTATTGAGATTGATGGCCTTGGTATGGAACTGCGGCAGACGAGTGAGGCAATCCACTGCTATGACGATCATCGCGTCGCGATGAGCTTCGCTGTGCTGGCCAGCGTGGCGCCGAAAAGCGCACTGATCGACGAACGAGAGTGCACGGGCAAGACGTCGCCAGGCTGGTGGGATGTACAGCATCAGACCTTTGGCGTAGATATGGAGGGCGTCGAGCCTACCAAAGCACACACGAACGGCATGACTAACAACGGCATCAACGGCGCGCACAACAAAGGTGAAGTCAAGAAATCGATCTTCATCATCGGCATGCGAGGCGCAGGCAAGACCACGACGGGCGGCTGGGCTGCGAAGATCCTCGGCTGGCCTCTCGTAGATATGGACACCGAACTCGAGCGTACCGTGGGCATGACTATTCCCGAGATGCTCAAGGACAACGACTGGGACGGTTTCCGGTCCAAAGAACTTAACCTCCTACGAACAATCATGCGCGAGAAGCCCACTGGCTACGTCTTCGCAACAGGCGGTGGAATCGTCGAGACGCCCGAAGCCCGCAAGCTGCTCAAGGAGTGGACGCAAGATGGTATGGTGCTCCACGTCACGCGGGAGATCTCTCTGGTCATGGAGTTCCTGAACCGCGACAAGACTCGTCCAGCTTACGTCGAGGATATGATGGGCGTCTATCTACGCCGCAAACCCTGGTTCGAGGATATCAGTAACCTGCATTTCCACAGCCAGACCGTGGATCCTTCGCAGATTATCGCCGGGTGGAGCAGTCCGCTGGACGATTTCGAGCGGTTTCTGTGGACCATGACGGGGAAGAGTAGTGCGATGAGGAAGATTCGGGGGAAGAAGCATTCATTCTTCGTCAGTCTAACGAGTCCACGGATTAATGATATCGTCGATATCGTTCCCGAGGTCACGGTGGGCGTTGATGCTGTGGAGCTGAGGGCTGATCTGCTGGTAGATCCAAAGACGGAGGATGGATTGCCGAGTCCGGAGTTCTTGATCGATCAGGTCGCTATGCTGAGAGCGAACACGACGTTACCTCTGATCTTCACGCTGAGGACTGTCAGTCAGGGTGGGAGGTGGCCGGATGCTGATGTCAAGGATGGGCTGACGCTGTATCGAGTCGCGCTACGTATGGGCTTTGACTTTGCGGATCTCGAGCTCACTGCCCCAAAGGAACTGAAAGATTTCGTTCTTAGTCATCGGAAGATGTGCACGATTATTGCGTCGCATCATGATCCGAAGGGCACGCTCTCGTGGGCGAACGGTGCGGAGGACTGGGTACCGCATTTCGATGCTGCGAGGGCGTATGGTGATATCGTTAAGCTGATCGGTCTTGCGAGGTCGCCGGATGATAACGATGACCTCAAGGTATTCCGCAAGCAATTCAAACGAGATCATCCCGAGCTGCCGTTCATTGGATTGAACATGGGCGACGCTGGGAAGATGTCACGTGTGACAAACGGCTTCATGACGCCTGTCTCGCACCCAGCCATGCCAGTCAAAGCTGCGCCGGGCCAGCTGGCAGCGGCTGATATTCGCAGAGTCCTTGGACTAGTCGGCGAGATTGAGCCAAAGAAGTTCTGCATCTTCGGCACACCTGTACAGCACAGCAGAAGCCCAGCCCTGCATAACAAGCTCTTCGAGCTGACAGGTCTACCTCACCACTACGGACTATTCGAAACAGACAACGCCAAAGACGCTGTAGAGATCATTCGAGCACCCGACTTCGGCGGCGCAAGTGTGACCATCCCCCTTAAACTCAATGTCATGCCGCTCCTCGACGCCATTGACCCAGCAGCCGCGACAATCGGCGCAGTCAACACCATCGTACCTTCCACTGACTCTGCGTCCGGCAAAGTGACCCTCACAGGCTACAACACAGACTGGCAAGGCATGGTGCTGGCGCTCCGCAACGCCGGCGCCTCGCCCTCCACGACCACGCCCGAAGCCGCCATGGTCATAGGCGGCGGCGGTACCGCGCGAGCAGCCCTGTACGCGCTGCACAGTATGGGCTATAGTCCGCTCTACCTCGTCGGCCGCAACAAGACGAAACTCTCCGCGCTCATCGAGAACTTCGACCCAAGCTACAACATCACGCTCCTCTCCTCCGAGGCAGAAGCCGCTGCCGCTATGCCCACACTTGCCACCCTGCCTCGTGTAGCCATCGGCACGATCCCCGGCGACTCGCCCATCGATCCCACCTTACGGGAGATCTTGTGCCAGATCTTCTCAATGACCGAGGGAAAGGAGCTAGGTGAGACTGTTTTACTCGAGATGGCTTATAAGCCTAGCGTTACGAGCTTGATGCAGCTGGCTGGCAATAGTGGGTGGAAGACTGTGGCGGGCTTGGAGGCATTGGTTGGGCAGGGGATTCACCAGTTCAGATTGTGGACTGATATTGTGCCGCTTTATGGGGTTTGTAAGGATGCTGTTATGGGAGCGAGTAGCACTTGAGCGGCTGATGCTGTGGTGCTAAAGTGAACTGTAAGATGTGAAGAGGTGTAGCAAGACTCCAGTGCATGCAAGGGACACCGGCATGGAAACATGGAGCTAAGACGCACTCACGAGATCATCAAACTATGGATTCTGAGCCTAAGTCTACATTCAAATCGAACCACGATATCCGCTTTCGAAATGCCTCGTCTGCTAAGCGTATGGCTACTCCTCGCAGGCCTGGTCGCCCCGACTCTGGCATTACCTCAGATAAGCCTCGAGACCTACCACGAGGTATCAAGTTCGGCCGCTGCGCTTCGTTGAAATCCAGAACTAATGCCTCAGACCTCCCTCCGCCCTCGCCAAAACAACCAATGCCTCCCACGCCTCTACGCCACCATCCCCGGCAATCCCTACGGCCCCTTCCCCTACTACAAAGTCTTCCACGGGACCAACACCACCCTGAACTTCGTCAACCCCGGCAACAAGAACCCCCGCGTCATCCTCAATCTCGACGGCAGTCTGCAGATCTGTGCCGCTGCGCAGCAGTGTGTGCAGGCTGCGAAGAAACAGGGCGGGGGGTATGCGAGTTTGGATGTGCATTATAGGATTTCGACTGGGGTGTGGGAGTGTGTGATGTACTATGGGGCGAATCGGGATAAGGCTTATTGGGATGTGGTGGATGGGGATGTGGGGGAGGGATACGGGTATAGTGCGTGAAGTGGTGGAGGGTTATGGTTGCATATGGGACGATGTGCGGTATGCTAGTAGTAGAATGATCCAGACCGCGATAGCAATCTGGTTGGCTGATACTCGGATAGCAATTTGATCGATAATACTACGAAGAGGCGTGCTACACAGGACCTGTTCAATCTAAGCCGCTGTCGGCACCACGATGCCGTTGCCATTGGCGTGTCCGTTCTCATTCGTAGCTCCATTCTCAACAGTAGCTCCATTTCCGTTGGCGGTCCCATTTCCGTTGGCGGCACCAGCTCCTTTGGTCTCCCTCTCCTTGATCCCCGCCCTCACACGCGGTAGGATGTGTCGCCCATAGTCAATGGCATCGTTCAGATTGTCGTAGCCACGAATGGAAATGAGATCGCATCCGAGATCCACGTAGTCCAGTATAGACTCGGACACAACATCCCAGGATTCGACAAGGGCTGTCGAAGCGCCGCGAGCATTCGTTGCAGTCACAGTCGGATACCATAGAGCGCGGTCCTGCACCTCGCCCTGCTCGGCAATCTCGAGCAGACGTTTGAAGCCCTCGTTCTGAGGTGTAACGCCAGCTTGCACTGGTTGTCCTCTCGGATCCGCAGAACTTCCCTTAAGTGCGGCCAACATCTTGTGTGCCTTGGCCCACGCGAGGTCACCGGTCTCTGCTACGATGGGTCTGAAGGTCACCCAGATCCTGGGCCATTCATTGCGCGAACGACCAGCTTTCTCGGCCTCGCCGTAGATACGGTCGATCTGCTGTTTCGTTTCCTTCGGCGGCTCGCCCCAGAGGCCGAAGATGTCGCCTAGCGAGCCACCAACACGGTAGGCTTCGTCTGAGCTCCCACCGACTGAGATCGGGATTGACGAGCCTTCAACTGGCTTCACACGAGAGGCGAAGTTTTTGAACTGGTAGTGCTCGCCCTCCCAGTCGAATGCTTCAGTAGAAGCCCAAGCTCGTTTGAGAATCTTGATGTACTCCTCGAGCCTGGAGTAGCGCTTATCTTTGACCAGAAACTCGCCTTCGCGTGCTTGGTCCTGGTCGCTACCTCCAGCGATTAAATGGACCACGGCGCGACCCCTGCTGAGCTGATCGAGCGTTGCGAGAGCTTTGGCTGCCACTGTGGGGTACGTTGTGTTCGGGCGGAGGGCTACAATGACTTTCAACTTCTTGGTGTGCGCCGCAATATGCGCCGCTTGGATGAAGGGATCAAATCCGCCCGAATCATAGGGCTGCAGCGTGTAGTTGATGTCGTAGTCATCGAGGTTCCTGGCGTATCGCGCGAGATAGTCGGGGTCTATGGGTGCGCCAGGGATCGGGTTGAGTTCTGTAGAAGCATTGGGGAACGCGAGGGAGATGAATTCGACAGGCATCTTTGCAAACTATTCTGAGTGCAAAAGTGAAGGAGAGAATTCGAAGGGGATGAGTGTCAAGAGTACATTGGGAGGGAGTAGATGAAGTCTTTACGTGAGGCCGCACTTCTTACCTCTGCACTCGTGGCCGGAGCTGTGGTATGCGATGGCAAGCTTGTCGAGCACGCCGTTTGATAATGCAGCCGATGCTCAGAGTGCTTACGTATCTCTCTGCTGATGATGCTGTGCGGCTGTCTCCCACCGTGAGCGAGGTATAGAGAATCATGCGATGTCTTCATGGCATGCTATAGTGATGTGTTTTGAACATCGATACACTCAGCTCTTTGGCGGACGTCGAGCCGAAGATGGTAAGCGGGCGAATGCCTGTTGCTCACTCGTCGAAGCAAGTCATCATCTTTACGACCTCACCTCATCCGCAATCCCACTCAAGTAACATCCTGGTGGCTCTCAACGATGCAGCGTTTGGCGGTGGGTTGACAAGTAATAACTTCGAAAAGCAATGACGGCTTTTCACCGAGCAGCACCAGGTGGACCGTGCATGTCAGGACATTCCAGTCTTCCGTAAACCCCTCTTGGTCAGTCTGGAGGCATGAGAATCTAGCATATGCACCTGAATTCCATTCACGTGTGCCACCCGGTACAGCGGAGCTCCTAGTCCATGAGAGTATGGCAAGTAGCATCGTCACCATTGTCCGTCGATCGGACGAGTGCCATTTAGTCTCGACTACATGTACTACCGATACGCAAAGGACGGCATTGATAGCAGCAACTTATCTCTTTGCAGTATTACATACGTGAGGCACATGCTCTCGACTCCTCTCAGCACTCGCCCCTGCTGGATCGATATGTACGACATCCATGCGCATCCGGACTTGCCACGGCAATTTCTCAAGCGCACATCATAATCACAGGCTCCGCACAAGCAGCGCCGCCAACACAGCCCACAACGCCCAGCTGCCATTACTCACGCCGGGTCCGTGTCCATCCGATGTCGCGGCCTTGTTGCAGGTAGCGATAGACGGCCCACTAGTCGAGTTGGCCGCCCTCATTGCGCAGGATCCGAAGGTGGAGCTGCTGATGGGCTGACAGTACTGAAGGCAGCTATTGTAGGCCATGACCGGGCCAGAGCAGCACTGAGATAGGTTCTGCCAGGGACTTTCCGAAGGGAATGGCACGCCGCAGAGCGCTGTGCTGCTGTCGGAAAAGAGGCCGGGAACATCGCTCTCTGCCAGAGCACTGGCGGGGCAATTGGCTGTGCATTATTAGTGTCGAGTGCATCGAGACTGAATAGGATTGATCGTACTGCTGTTGCGTGCCATGTTACCACGATTCTACCTTTAGCTCGGATCGGCAGGTGTGTGCGTTTGAAGGAAAGTATGGGATTGTCGTTGTACTGCAATTGCCTCAAGAGGTCTATCAGGCGCCAGTCGCGGTGGTAACTGTTTTGAAGAAGGCCGATCCGCGACATCGAGGAGCTATCAAATGTTCTATTGCTTCACATTCCATTGGATCGTCGTGCCAAGTGTTACAGCCCATACCACGCCTCATCCTTCGCGCAACTTAAATGACTCTAGTGGAAAGCTTCGGCGGTGCCCAACTGGTTTCAGAATTGGGCTGACGCTCTTGCCGCCTTACAGCATCATGATTGCGCATTGCGACAGTGGAGCGACTGACTGACAGATCAAGCGGTCTACACCAACCTAGCTGCATGCACCTTGCAATGTATCCAGCGGGCAAGTCAGAAAGCTAATGCCGCGCCAGGGTTGCCAATCTAGTACGCTTGCAAGACATCTGATCAACGCCTTATCAATCCCTGAGCCTCTTCAATCGCTCAGAGCGACTTGTTACCAACTGCCACGGATGCTAACATCTCAGATGGAAGATATGGGCCAGCACCACTAGCAAAAGAAGACTGGTCCCCTCTACTCGAAGGCTTCCAGCAGCGCTGGATCGCCTCGTATTGCAGATGACTCCGTATCCTGTGATCGGGCCGTTCTTGGTAACTTCCATCGCGCATCTCGACATCGGCGAAGTTGAGTTGGAGGTCGGTCGACAGTATTGGAAGCAGCCGTTGTACACCGAAAGCGGCCCCGCGCAACAACGCTCCAATAGAGGCGATGGCTCCCCTGGTACTGACATGCCGCAAAGGTAGTCGTCCGTTTCGTCGAACCATGGCGGGCGGTCTTCGGGGTCTACCGAAGTGCTGAAGCAATTTGCTGCTAATGGTCAGTCCAGCGAGCGGCGCGATCGGCAGAGAGGCATACTGTAATTCCTCTGGAACTGGTCAAGTTGTCGAGACATGTTGCTCAGCTTGGATCACTTATACTGCCTCGGTGTTCGTTGCGAACGGTGTCACTAACTCGTGAGATGGATCGTTTTATGAGACTGTGCCCGAGGGAAGCTCCCTCGAGGAGACGGACGAGGGAATACTTAGTCTTTCATGCGCCCATCGAAATGACTGCTTCGCCGCTCGATTGCACCGTCGCCAAGCTACACTCGCGCTGCTATCAAACACCTCAAACGAGCGTGCGCGACAGGCGTAGTACGCAGCCAGATTGCCTGGGTTGCAACTTTCATCAAGCAGAAACAAAGTGGCCTTCGGCGGCTGTGTAACCGCTCGGGTTGATCGAGATATCCGTGCCTGCAGTAGCGCCTTGGCGAGTGGCTGCCTCGATGGATCCGACTCCTCAGTCCTCCTGTCCAGAGTACCTGAACAGTCATTCGAGGCCAACAATACTTACCACATTCGCTGCCATTCTTCGCACGGACCCAGCGTTATCCTCACATCTGACCCGCCACTCAACCCTGCTGCGCAGAATGAGGAGTCCCGACTTGTTCGATCGCTGAATAAAACTTGATGCTGTCCCTCGTCTCTCCCGCTTACGATGGAGCTCACGACCAGCCTCCACCGTCTAACACGGCATGCGATACCGCTGCGCAACCAGACAAGCTATGGCAAGGTGTTGTACTGGCCATCTCCCAAAGGACAGCCTTATGAGCGTACCAGCTCGAGGGGGAGGGGCGAAGCGAGTCAAGAGTACTCGATCGCCGTATCGGGATGTGTGCTCTCTTGCTTACCTCTATGCCCTTACTCTGTCGCACCATCTGGTAACTACTGTTTGCGCCCCCTCGTAGGTTTCGTCGCGGTTCGTGGAAGCATGGGGTGCTGTGCTCTACTTCATCTCGCATGGCCAGTCCTATTTACACCGTGTGATAGGCCTATATGCGCTGGCGTAGCCAAACAAGGTAGGCTATAAGAGATTGTTGTGTGTATTCGTTCGAGTGAAGCGCAATGCTTCGTCCTACACTACAAAGACATCACTGCTCTCGCTTCCAGTAAGTAGCACAGCGAATCGTCATGGCTGCGAAGCGAAACCAGGGCCTTGCTTGGTGTACGATGCCTCCGCTACTCTTGCGACTTATACTGGTGGCGGGCTTCGTGGCGCTTGCAACAGCCGTTCCCTCGAATGTCACTTACGCACTGCAGCCGCGCGTTCAAGTTCCAGTCCTCGAGTGGACTGCCTGGGGCGACTCGTTCGCCAGTGGAATCGGAGCTGGAGACCTTGTAGAATGGGGAGAATGCTGGCGCTTTACTGGGGCATACTCAAAGCAGTTGAACGCGGTCCTGGCTGGTGGCAAGCTTCCCGGAGCCCCAGACGCTCGAAAGCTCAACCACTGCGCGTGCTCTGGTTCCACGACGGCAATCGCATTAAGGACACAATTCCGCGAGGTGGGAGTAGACCCTCCCATAACGGATCCGCACTGGGGTAATGATCCCTAATCCTCGCCGGAAGGCTATCTCCACTGACAAGTTATCCAGGTTTTCGACCAACAGTCGGGCAGCCTCGGTTCGGTACATTGACTATCGGTGGCGTTGACGTCCAGTTTCCCGAGATCTTAAGATCATGCATCTATGACCTAGGACCGTTAAAACCTTGCGAAGAGCAACTCTCCGATACGTGGCAATTGCTACGTGCACCAGAGCTGGTGACAGTGATCGAGCAGGTCATCAACACCGCTATCTGAGCCGATCGAAAACAGTACTGGGGAAGCAGGTTCAAGCTTTATGTCACTGGCTATGACACCTTTTTCACTGCCGAGACAGATATGTGCAGTGACACAACTTTCAGTGTTTGGGGCCACCCCAGCAAGAACGCTCTTCTGCTTACCAAAGAACTTCGCCACGAATTCAATACGATGACAGCAGCTCTCAACAAAGTCATACGGCAAGCTGTCGCGCGTCAGGCGCCATATGGTGCCTTTCATGTCGACTGGCAGAATCCTGACGCGTTAGCTAAGCATCGATTCTGCGAGCCGACCGTCGTGGAACCCGACAAGAACCGCGGAGATACATGGTTCTTCCACCTTTCACACATCTGCGATACCCCTAGCAAATGGTGCGACGCACTTTGCTGGGCTTTAGACCATTGTGTCAAGTCATGCAAGCAGTTACAGATCAAGTATCAGACCGACCCTATCAGCATAGCACGCGGCAGGAATAATGCGCTTTGGGACCCGCTGTCGGTCCTTTCGAATGACTCGGACGTCCATGTGGCCATGCTATCAGAAGTTGGCCGCATCTTCCATCCTACGTACGAGGCACACACCCACATCCGCGATGTTATAGAGGGAATGCTTGATCTGGACGCGGTACAGATCTCCGCAGCACCGCCGGTCATCGCGACTAATGTGACTCTACCAAGGCCTACGAAGACCAATGTCGTTCGACCGACTTGGATGTTGTCGCGCTATGTATCAGACACTATCGCTCCGAGTCCCACACCTATCACAGCGTCGGCACTCGCGCCAGCGTTGACAGCAGTGCCGACATCTGATTCAGCGCTTCCGCCAGCCATCGTTCTGATAGCCACGCCTCTAGCGCCTCCACCAGCTCCGCAAGCAACCCCCCACTGTGCCGGCTGTGTCTGTTTGCCCTGGATACAGAGTCTTGTTCACCACTTTGGAAATACTGGGTAGCCTTACTGGTGCTGCGATGGGCCAGGACGAGCAGGGTCATGTGACTGGTCTTGGTCTGCTCGACCAGCTAAGGGGTCGTGGTCCGGTGACGCAATGGCAATTCGATTCGAGCTCCAATTCAACGGATTATGTTTGGCAGGCTAAGGGACGCTTACCCGTGACATTCCGGACGGGCTGCATCAGACGAGCTATACAGTCAGCAGGCGGTCCTCCTCCCTGACTGAGTTGGCAAATTCATCCTCTCGGGCACCTTCATCAGTTGCAGCTACCATGTCCTCGAGTCAAGGCTCAAATGAGTTCTGGGCCGCCAAAGTCACGAATCTGAGAGTTGTCACAGTGATCGACAATGGCATCGGACATGACGAAGAGGTGCCGAAGATGGCCCAAGAGTCAATCCCTCTCCATGGTTCTTCCGCACCAGCTAAGGCC
>JAVRRP010001061.1:0-11699 GCA_036872775.1 Oleoguttula sp. CCFEE 5521 | reverse complement strand
CACTGTGATAGAGGATATGTCGAGTCTTCGGGTCATATATAGTCCGAGGCATGAGGTGGAGTTGAAAGTCCAGACGACAGCGTTATGTCAGCGGCTCACGGTTCGCGCCAACTCCGTTTGAGTTGCGGGGAGTTAACATGGCTTGCGGCGGCTGCGGTGCAGGAGCCGAGTGGATGCTTCACAACGTGTGTCCCACTGTCGATCAGCGCGACCGAGAATGCAAAGACCTGTTGTAGATGGTCGTGTTCGAAGTGCTCGGCCAAGCAGATGGATGGACAACCCCGTCGCGTACCTTCGTCGCGTACTGTACCTTGATCATCAAATCTCAATGTCTGGGTAAGACTTTCTAGAGGTAAATTGCTCCCCACCTGTGAGACAACCGCGCTGGACAGGGATCTTGGAAAGGGGACTGGGCGGCTCTGGATTTGGCTTGTGCGGTTATGATTCGTTCATGGACGGGCTGCCAGTCGATGATTGCCCGCATCTTCGCATGCAGACCATCGATCTGATAGAGAATTGAGCGAGTCCTAGGTAGGCACTCGTAGGAATGAAACGCGATCATGTAGATATTGAAATGGTCGGAAGTACTCCGTAGAACCGCAAGAAAGCAGGGTGTGACGATCCGGCAGCAGGCGAGACAGATCACCAGCGCAAGGTGATCCCTGCTCAACTGCTGCGCTAACAGCGATTCACATGAGCGCTCCCTCTGATCTCTTTCCGCGTCGTCGCAAATGAGTCTCGAAGGCCTCAAGTCTTCCCTCTGTGAAGTCGCGGAAGTCGACGAGGCGACTATATAATATCATACACCGAGTTGCCTCGAAAAGGCATCGATGTGGGAAGCGGCCTCTCAGCATCTGACAGGCTCCACAGCCACACAACCACGACAAGCTCCGCGAACAGCACCACTCAGAATCCACTGCTGACCATTCTTTGACTGATCCATCACTTCACCTACACGCATTGTCTGGAATCTTACTGACCTCGCTACGGCATCGATTACCCTCTGTGATCGCATATTCCACCCTCGGTCAGCCACATACATCCTCGATATCAATATATCGCTTCGTCTGGTCTGAGGCGCACGAGCGAGGCGGCATCGCGCACCGGCTTTGTGCACGCCAACTGGTGACCGGAAGGCTACCTGCAGCGCCTGTACTACCGACTCTGGTCTCAACACACTGTCTCCCTCACTCGACTGCTGCGCTCCTCATCCCCACACCTGGACGATATACGATAGTGCGGCAGATCAGACAGCAGTCAACGAATGTCATACTGCCACAGACACTGCACACGCATGAGGTAGCCTTACGGCACTCAAGCGACCCTCGCGGTCTGCCTCTTTGCTTTACCTACACAACCTCCTTCACTCGACAGGGCGCAGGAGAGGATGGAACAGATCAAGATGATGCCGAACGGCATGCCAGGTCAAGGGCAGGGGATGAACACAATGCAACAGCCTCAGCCTGGCAATCAGCAACAACAGCTCTACGCCAAGATCATGCACGACCTCAAGATTGGTTTGCCTGAATTTCAAGGGTCATGGCAGTCGACGTTTGATATCGCGCAGCGGGCGAATCGAACGATGCAGTTGTACGTCCTCACTGCACTTTGACTTGATATGACACGTGCTGACACAGTCGGATGATAGGATCACACAGCTGAGGCAACTCGAACCCAACATCACCAAATGTCTTAGCACGGCACAAAATTTTGAGATCCAGACTGTCCGCTCGTCACCCAACAAAGAGATGTACATGCAGCAGATCCAGAAGAAGCTCAATGATATCCACCTTCGCCGTCAACAGAATGCTGCGTCTCAGAATATGCTGCCGCAGCCTCAGCAAGTACCACAGCAGATGAACATCAATCCTGCCAATC
Source organism: Oleoguttula sp. CCFEE 5521 (assembly GCA_036872775.1). Taxonomy (NCBI): domain Eukaryota; kingdom Fungi; phylum Ascomycota; class Dothideomycetes; order Mycosphaerellales; family Teratosphaeriaceae; genus Oleoguttula; species Oleoguttula sp. CCFEE 5521. Next base: position 9,821 of record JAVRRP010001061.1, on the reverse strand, counting down.
TCAATATGGGCATGAATGGCAATGGCAACAACATGATGGGCAGCGGCAACATGAACAACGGTTTCCCAATGAATGCGCCTATGCAGAATGTGAACATGCAACAACTTCAGCAGCTAGGCAACGACACGATGAATCCGCAGAACCTGATGGCGCCACCGATGCAGCAGCAGAACTCACAGAATGCCGATACGCAGCAAAACATGATGCAGAATGGCACAGGCATGAATCCGCAGCAACAGCTACAAGCTCCCACTCAGCAGCAGATCTTTGCCTTGGCGCAGCGATGGTTTCAAAGTATGGGCGATCAGAAACGACTCGAGCTGCGAATGCAGGCTACTCGAAACTTGAACGATCAACAACGACAGCAAGCCCAAGCATCCGGTCAAGATCCAGCAATGCACCTACTGGTCAACAAAGCTAGGAACGATCTGTTCAAGCAGCACCAGATGAAACTGCAGATGATCCAACAGGGTATGGCAGGCCAGGGCGTCGCTGGCGGTAGCTTGCAGCAGAACCAGATGGGTATGCCGGGTGGACAAGAGTTCGACTTTTCTTCCATCATGGCAAAGCAGGCTAGCGCGTTGGAGATGCAAAAGTCGGGTGAGCAAGTCGTCCCAGCGAGCAACAATGCAAACCTGCCTTTCGTCAACCCACAACAGATGAATGCATCGAACATGCAAGGTGGCAACAGTGGCATCAACCCGGCCATGCTGAACGCGAACAACGGCAACGCAATGTCGCAGCCTCAGGCCAACCTTTCGAAGGAGCAGCAGATGGGTATTCAGATGATGGCAATGGAGGAGAAACGCCAAGAGCAGCAGGAGCAGCTCAGGATGCAAAGTGCTATTCAGCAACAGCAGCAGGCCCTTCAGCAGGCTGCAATGCACAATCAGACGAATCATTTGGCAACGCCTAATGCTTTGACTGGTCCTGCCGGTGGCAGCCCTGCAATGCCGATGCTGAACAGACCCATGCAGCCTCCGGGAGGACCACCGACGGGTACGCCACAGCAGCCGAATCGCGCTGCTAACATGAACCAGACAGCGCAGGCCAATCAGCAGAATCTACAAGCTAACAATGTCAACGCATTGCTACAACATCATCAGATGATGAATCGCAACAATGCTCAGGGTCTGCAGAACGGCCCACCGGGCAATACTCAACAACCCCGACCGCCGACCAACGTCGTGGAGTTAATGGCTACCCTAGACCCAGGTGCCCAGGCTAAGCTACAGCAAATGCCGCGAGATCAGATGGCGCAGTTCCTGAGGATGTATGCGGCGCAAAAGTTCGGGAATCCTCCGCAGAACGCCCGCAACAACATGCCAAATATTGACGGCGCGCAAGGACTCAACGGGCAGGTTACCATGAACGGCATGGGCAATGGCATGCAGCAGATGGGCATGCCTCAAAAGGCGGCGGGTCAAGGACTGCCGCAGCTACCACCGGGTATGACGCAGGCCGAACTCCAGGCCCGAATGCTTCAGCAACAGCAGCACATGCAACAGCAGCAACAGCTGCGGCAACAGCATCTACAACAACAACAGCAGCAGCAGCAGCAGCAGCAAATGCAGCAACCGCAAGACCAGCAACAACCAACTGGCAATCCTGGGCAGATGAACCCGGCTCAGAAGCAGCAACGTGCGCAGTACACCGCGATGATGGTTAGACCCTTTCCTCAAGATGTACTTACGCCACAGGCTCTGAATCTGTCTTCGGTGCCACCAAATGTAACCACTTGGGGTGGACTGCGACAACATCTGCATCAGAATCAAAGTGTCTTGCAACCGGGAATCATGCAGAAGTTTAATCAGCTTCTGCAGTCGTGGTTCAGGAGCAAGCCTGAGGAGGTGCAATTGGGCTTACAAGCTCTGCAGAATGCGCACAATAACCAAATGCAGCAGACCCAGGGGCAGAACAACATGCCCGGGCAAGGAGGTGCACCCAATGCGAATGGAGGGCAGTCTGGTGGAGCACCTACCGCGCAAATGACACAGCCACCGCAGATGTTGCAAGCACAACGACAACAGCAGCAACAGCAGCAGCAGCAGCAGCTACCTCCCAACATGAGACTAGGCCAGTTGTCGGCGCAGGTGCCTATGCCGCCGAACAAGCCCATCACTGATGCCGAAGTAGCAATGTTCCGTGAGAGGTTTCCTCCAGCTCAGAACTGGCCCGTCGAACAGGCCAAAGCAATGATTGATAAGAGGAAACGCGAGGCTTGGGCGCAGAAGACACAGAATCTGCGTAATGCGAATGCAGGGGGGCTCAACGCCGCGCAGATGCAGAACCGTGCCCAGATGGGTAATGGTATGCACGCCAATGGTCAACAGCAGCCGCCACAGCAACATCAGCAGGTGCCGGGCAAGCGCCCATCGCCACAGGTCCCGCAGTCGGCGGTGAGTGATGATGTGATGGAGATTCCGAACCCGAACGCTGCTGGTCTCGGAGGACCGAAGGCAACGCCGAAACAACAGCAGTACAATTTCGTTACACAGCCGGGCAAAGAGATGAAGCCAGAAGATAAGGACTCTGTTGAGCGGCGCATGGCTACTCTGCGACAGGTTAACCAAGGCCTCAGCGACAATGTACAGCCATCCGTTGGTCAACAGCAGCATCCTAATAACGTCAAGCCGGGCGCCATGAAGATGCCCACTCAAGCTCAGAACGATAGTCTGAAGGCATTGCTCAGTCAAGCTACAGAGGCCGAGCTCGCCAACGTCAAGCGCTTACTGGCGGAGGGCAGACGCGAGACCAAGAAGGGCAACGCTGTCAATCTCAACGCCACGGACACGGAGAACGCAAGGCAGATGCTGCGTAGTATCTACAAGCCCTTCCAGCAGGTCGACACTACGTTCCCTTTCGCGCTGAAGTTCCCGCGATTCTCCCCCGATCGCATCAAGGAGATCATCAGAGCGAAGTTTCAGGTCTTCTACAATTGGGAGGAGAACACGGACGATATCAAGGACTATCTCAGCTTGAGTCTGCAAGAGCTGGTTGGCTACCGGCAGCTCCTGATGACTTACTTGAATGATATGAAGAATCTCAAAGCGCAAGCGAAGGCTGCCGGCGAGTCTCTGCAGCGCGCGCAGTCACAAGAGCAGCTTCAGCAGCAACCGTCGCAGCTTCCGCCACCCGCGGCCGCTGCGATCAAGCCGCCACCGAATCAGACGACTCCCGGCGCGCCGCCAGTGTCGAAGCACAATCGTAAGGCATCCCACAACAAGGCTCCCGCTGCTCCGACCGAGTACAAGACCTTCGACTTTGGTTCGCCAAACCCACATGGCGTACCGAAGTACGATCAGATTGGCAACCAGCTCACGCCAGACAAGCTCAAGATGCCTCCTTCCAAGCGTCGCAAGACTGGGCAGGCGGACAGTCCAGCTACGACACCAGCGGCGCAAGTTGGCACGCCCGCAAGCGATGGGGTCAAGCCGAGCAGTCCAGAGGCAATGCGCAAGGCACAGCAGCAGGTCGCGCCAGCGGTGGCAGAGCCGCAGCCGAAGTGGCGCTGTGAGCATGGTGACTGCCCGGCTTCGATCGAAGGTTTCGAGAACGAGGAAACCTTGAAGGGCCATGTTGAGAGTGAGCATGCGGTGATTGACGATCCGCTACAGTTCTTGCTTGACTCCGCAGCGTTAAGCTTAGGCGTTGATTCCGAGGGCAACGCACTGCCCGTTCGTAAGATAGCAGCCACCGTACCCAGGCCGATTAAGCAAGAGGCTCGCACACCGAACGGCTTGGGAATCTCGGCTGGCACACCACAAGGCGCCGCTGCGAACAAAGCCATGGTCAAGCGAGAAGCTGGCAGCAAAACGCCAGTCCCGGCCGCTGCACCCGAGAGAGTCAAGACTCTCCGCGAAGTCATGGCTGAGAAGGCAGGCTACACCCTGCCGCCTCCAGCCGCCACTGTACCCGTGACCACACCTCCGATGCCCGAGAACATCTCGCTTTGGGCCGACCTCGCGCCTGCTCTTTCGCCCCCAGCCTTCCTCGACGACTTCGACAGCTTAACGGCGGAGGACTGGCACTTCCACCTCAACGACCTGGGCAAGGAGACGGGCATCCCTAGCTCGCCTGACACCACGCCTGGCTCCAGCAGCAGAGCTAGCGATGTGAGCGTCAACGACATACTGAAGATCAACTTCGAGTGGGATGCTTTTGGAAATGGAGATACTGCTGTGCCTGAGGGTTTGGGTGCTGGGTTGGAGAGTCTGGGGCTTGGGGATGCAGAGGTGGAGGGCGACAAGGAGATGTGGGATTGGAGTTCTGGGATTGAGGAAGGAGCTGGAGGGCCGAGCTGGGAGGAGGTGTTTGGGAGTGAGATGGCGCTGTGAGGCGTAGGGGAAGGGCAAGGCGTTTCTGGGGAATGTGGGATGATGTGATATGATACCCTTTGATTTTGATGATGGGCGCGGGCCGTTATGGAGGATGAATTTTGTGGGGATGATCAATGGCAATTTGCGTCGTGAGGCAGTGAGCGGTGAAGCGTACTTTATGAGCGAGCATGTATACTGCTAATCGACAACAATACCTCCATTACTCACTTCATCTCCCGTGGTTTTGTGGACGCCCATCCACGACAGCGCATAGCCATAGGGCTGAGACACCCCCACGAGGTTTGCGACGTCACTTTTCAACGTCGCGTGAAAGTCGCGTGTCCCGGTTTGCTATCGAGGTGCCTAATGATCTCTGAAGTAGGCAAGTAATAAATCTCCGCCGATCGCAATCTCACGACGCTACTTGTGCTTCACGACTGCGAGCATCACGACCTGGAAAGCATCACTCACTTCCTTGGAAAGCGACACATCGTGCAATAGTAAAGAGAACACCAGATCGTCAATGAAGCAGGCTCCACTTCGATAAAAGATCTTCTGACGATAGCTTTCACTTCACATGCAAACATGACGACCAACAATACCCCGAACGGCCACGCTTCCAACATGGACGCACCAGAGATTCTGCAGCCGCGCGCGAGGAGAGTAGCACCATCTTCGCCTCAAAGGAAAGCCCTCACCACAGCCATGCGCGACAACGATCCAAAGCGCAGCTCTGAGGTCCCAACCCCAGCCCACACACCACTTCCGCCTTCCACCGCCCCTCCGTCCGTAATCGCAACGTCCTCCGCGCGCCGTCAGATCCGCTCCCAGCGCCGAAGATATCCTACCGTGGTCTACGAGGCGCGATTGTCTTACTTCGACCCCGATAGCGATTATGCCAATTTCCGGGGATTCTTCGTGTTGTTCTGGATTGGACTGGCCATTATGGCGATTACGGCTGGATTACGGACGCTAAAGGAAACGGGCAGTTTCTTCAGTATTACGCAATGGCCGCTTTTTACGAAGGATATCTACGAGCTGGCTATGAGTGATGCGTTGATGTGCGTTTCTGCGGGGCTGAGTCTGCCGTTGGGAGTGCTGTACAGGAACAGTAAAGGCGGAGTGCTGGCCTGGAATCGCGGCGGGATCGTCGTGCAGAGTTTGTACCAAGTTCTGTGGCTTGTGGGATGGTGTGGACTGCCTTTCGCGAGAGAGTGGGCGTGGACTGCGCAGGTGTTCTTCACGTTGCATTTACTCGCTATTCTGATGAAGATGCACAGCTATGCTTTCTATAACGGGCATTTGAGCGTTGCGCTCGCGAGACTCGAGGCACTGGACCGGCCGATCACGCCTGCCACGCCGACGAGTAGAGTGGTGAGGTATCCGAGCTCCTATGGGCTGTTGACTGCAAAGGAGATGAGAGAGAAGGATAGCGGAGACGAGGATTCGGCTGGGTCGATCATGCAATTGCGCGACGATTTAGCGAAGGAGCTCGTGTCGCCGCTGGGAAACGTGACTTACCCGCAGAACATGACCGTGGCAAATTTCGTGGACTACCTCTTCTGTCCGACGCTGTGCTACGAGCTCGAGTATCCTCGCACGGAACGTACGAACCCTCTGGAGCTCTTCTACAAGAGCCTGGCGGTGTTCGGTTGCGTCTATCTGATGACAGTCACATCTGAGGAATTCATCCTCCCAGTTTTGCACGAGTCGCAACAGCTGCTCCAAGCCACTTCGCCACCTCCTTCACTCCTGGACAAAGGCCTCATATTCGCCGAGACAGTGTCCCGCCTCCTCTTCCCCTTCATGGTCACCTTCCTCCTAGTCTTCCTCTCAATTTTCGAATACACCCTCGGCGCCTTCGCAGAGATCACCCGCTTCGCAGACCGACGCTTCTACAGCGATTGGTGGAACTCATTGGACTGGCTGGAGTTCTCGCGGGAGTGGAACATTCCCGTACATCATTTCTTCAGACGGCACGTCTACAGTGCGAGTAGAGGCAGTTTCAGCGGGCCTGCGGCCACGGGGTTGACGTTTCTAGTTAGTGCGCTAGCGCATGAGCTGGTCATGGGATGTATTACGAGGAAGTTTCGGGGGTATGGATTTGGGATGATGATGATGCAGATGCCCATTGTTTGGCTGCAGAGGCTGCCTTGGGTTAGGGAGAGGACGTTGTTGAAGTGAGTACCCGGCTACGGAACATTGGGTCGGATGAAGGTGCTGACTTGATCACAGCAATGTGCTATTTTGGGTCAGCATGATTCTAGGGTTGAGTCTGGTGAGTCGCGCGTCCTTCGCGTTACATGTGCGACGTCCTACTGATGACCTGATAGATGTGCGCACTCTATGTACTGGTGTGAGTACGTCTCTGGCAGCTTTCGTCGCGACATAACTCTGGGCTTACACGCTTCGACATCGTGCGCATGCGACATTCGTCTCCTGAACCCGATACTGCCGGCCGTGACCTTGATCTTGCCCTTCATGTTCTCTCGGTACGACGAGCACGCGCACATTTCGTCGAGATTTGATTTGTCGAGTGATTGAGGTCGCCGAGCTAGAAGTGCTGACATATCTTGGTCACGACTTATGACAATCGCTGGTCGCGCTTGACAACCCGCCAGCGGCAAAAGGTAAACACCTCGACGACGCGATCGATATATGTTTCCCGTGTCGCAGCACGTCTTCAATGCCTCAGCCGATGCTCATCATCCGCTACACAATACAATTCTGAAATGTTCTGGCACATGTTCGACATCAGCATCAACGATTTCGACTGCGCCGCGCCGATACATGTCCTGATGGACACCCAACACTCCTTGTTTCAACCATCGACTTACTTCAGCGTCGCCTGTGTCGCATTCTCAGTGATAGCTCTGACTGGTATCTGGCGATCAACAAGCGCAAAATCGGAAATACGCGCACCAGAATCGCGACCAAAGCCACGCCGGCGCATTGCCGTTGATAGTCTGTACGCGGCAGACACAGCTGGCGCCAATGCGCAACCCGAGTCTGCATTGACTGTGCTTGCGGATCTGATTGCGTGGGGTGCGAGACTATCAGAGCGCTTGCGGCGCTCGTCGGGAGGTCATGTCGCGACCGCTGTACTGAGTGAGCTGGCGTTGGTGACAGGCAGCTTGTGCCGATTGCAGGCTGTCGTCTGTCGCGATGTGCAAGCCATCAGACCCGGCACTGGACTCGGCGCTTGTTTCACCGCCTCGACCAGCTCTCTGAATGCTACGTACGGCCTCATCGACAGTCAGCGGTCAGCGACTTCGGAGTCCAACAGCCCCAGCCTGCTGAACGACGCACTGCAGCAATTGCGCGCACAGAGAAGTGCACTAGATTACTTGCTGGAGACGATGAGCCAGAATGAACTCCCGCCAACACCACCTGCCAGCGATGAAGGTGCAGACATGCTAAAGCCATCAGACGCCCTTCGGCTGCCGTTCGAGTCTACGCAGGCGCCCACCGGCATCACACCCGGGCTTGACAGCAGAGGCTGGTTCGAACCGCCACCTGAGTACAGTCCGCCATCGAGCTCATCCGTCTTCCCTGTCGCGGAGAAGTCAGACTCCAAGTCTGCTCATGCTGTGGAACCAGAGATTGAGGCTGGCACGGGCGACGTCAACACCGAAGCTCTGTACCAAGCTGCGACCGAGAACGACATCGAGACGCTTTCATCTTTGCTTGAAGCTGGTCTTCAAGCCAATGACACTTTCGGCGACCTTCAACGCACAGCCTTACACCAGGCCGCACATCTGAATCACACGGCGTCGCTATCCGTGCTCCTACGCCATGGCTCAGATATGTCACTCGAAGACACAAAGGGTGATACGGCGCTTCATCTTGCCGCCTGGGCTGGCAATGTCGAAGCTTTGTCATCGCTCCTCGCACATGGCGCAGATGTGGATCACCTCAGTGGCCGTGATGGATACAGTCCGCTTTGGTGCGCCATAACAGCCTATCACATCGACGTCGCACGACTACTGCTCAAACACGGTGCCCGGGTCAGTCTGCGTTCCGGTACGGGTCTCTCGCCACTGCATCAAGCGGCCGTCACGGGGCAGAGCGCCATGTGCGAGCTCCTACTCGAGCGTGGCGCACAGGTGGACACCACGGACGATGACACAAATACGCCGCTACACTACGCTGCCGTGTCTGGCTCTGTCTCCTCGGTGCGAATATTACTTCGAGGCGGTGCTGATGTCCAAGCCAAGCAAGCACAAGGACTGACCTCGCTGCATTGGGCGGCGCACAAGGGACATGTGGAAGTGCTGGCGCTTCTGCTAGAGTATGGCGCATCGATCAACGCGAGGGCTGAGGAAGGCGCGACGCCATTGCATCTCGGCGCTAATCGGGGGCACCTCGCGGTTGCGCGATCGTTGCTGGACAAGGGTGCGAGGACGGATATTTTGGATGCTGTTTGGGACGGTGTCGAGGGTAGCGCTGCCGAGATGGCGAAGGACAAGGGACATAGCAGGGTGGCGAAGGTCATACGCGAGTGGAAGGGTAGTCAATGAATCTCTGTAATATCCTGTAATATCCTGTACATGAATAATGGGTCGTACATCATCATCAGCGTGCCTCAAGTCTGTCACAGACCAGCACACTTTGCTATCCTGCCCTCGATGAGCTCACGGAACTCGTTCCTCATCTCAATCGGCATCACATGCCCCAGCCTCTCATGAAAACTCTTCGTCACCCCACCCTCCTCGCCTCCTAGCTCTCGTAACAACATCTCCCCATGCACAAACCCGATCATTCGATCCTGCTTCCCATGCACTACCAGGATTCTCTCCCTTCCCACCGCATCACCCAACTGCTTCAGCTGCTCAGCACTCTTGTAGTGGAACCCAGCAGCTGCTAGCTGACACAAAAAGCCTGTCCTTGTCAGAGCACCAGGTGTGGTACGTTTGTCAATCTCGCCTGCGCAAATGCGATCGCCGTTTGTGGGGAACGCGGAGACTGTATGCTCGGACTCGTCGGGCTCAGCGAGCCAGGCGTCGGAGTAGCAATCGTGTTTGAGGTTGTCGATTTGTACGTCGAGGGATTTTGGGATCATGAGATTGATGCGGTTGCGGATATTTTCGAGGTAGGGAAGTGTGCGGACTATCCGGGGCGCGGTAGAGATGAGGTTGAGACTACTTATGCGGTTTGGGATCTGGAGAGCCTGGCTGCAAAGTCAGCCCAGTCACACACGTTCTGCTCTCACGGGCTACACCGGGATGTTCGAGGGGATGGAAAGCCAGAAAAAGATTCGTCCAGTGAAGTCCAGACTTCGCTAGAGTGCGGGCACAGTATCCTCCCGAGATGTACGGCAATGGATTGTAGGGATTCGATTGAAGAGCGTTGAAAATTGTCACGACAGAAAAGAATGGACTGCAAGCACTTACCAATTCTTGTGCAATCATGCCACCCATACTAATCCCACAGACATGTACACTCCTCTCCTCAGTCCAGCCAACTTGCTCCAGCAACTCCACAACATCCTTTGCCATCTCC
>JAVRRP010001060.1:0-11711 GCA_036872775.1 Oleoguttula sp. CCFEE 5521 | reverse complement strand
GGACCAAGCCGGAAAGTGCTAGTGTCCTGGAACGTAACGCGCAAAGTCAAGTGCTGCATACGATAGCGTAAGTTCATGCATTTGACATCGTTAGTATTTCATTAGACGCACGTTCATGATGACCAGTAGTTTCTATTAACATTGAAGGCTTTCCTATACATGTAGATCACTCCTCGGTGTCTGGCACTTCTCAATACGCTATTGTCACGTAAGTCGTAATCAAATAGCTGAATAGGTGGCAGGACGGTGAGACACACTTTCGCATATACCCTCTCAGCCCTCAAGTTCCTCACAGATGCGACGACATCGCACCACATCACCGCAGCTAAGACGATAGAACCTCGAGCAACTATAACGTCCGCAAGAGAACAGCACAGATCTTCACAATGCCGTTCCAGCTCTACAGCCTGCAGGCCGAAATTTACGATGAAATCATGGAATACACCTTCGCCGTGCCCACTGAGAAAATCGCCTTCGCCTCCGATTGGAACTACCTTGACGCGATCGATCGAAAGAAACACGATCCCACGACGAATGTAGCGATACTACCACGCATACGAACGCCCTTCAAAGTCAACGAGTGGCTAGTATCGAAGCGGTTCTTCTCCGACGCCGCTCGAATCTGGTTCGGGGCGCAAACGTTCGATCACCGCGTTATGTGCAGCGCCAATCTTGACTCCCTGCTACCACCATGGGGCAAGACAGCACAGCGCACGGAGCACCAGAAGTTCTCCCTAATACCAGCCGCACGAATGCTCACGGCGGAGTTCGGGCTCTTCTTCACCTACGCAACAAGGGTTGACGTACCCTGGGCCATGATTCCGGTCCTTCTGTAATGTCAGTCGTTGGAGACTGTCAGGATTGAGTTGCAGCCCGATGACTTTGACCTGGATGCCCGGTACGGTTGGAAGGAGTTCCTGTGTCACCCTTTTCGGGATGTCAGGAACGAACACCGACCTGCCGCCGCCTCTGACCTGGAGCCTCGGTATGGCTGGAAGGATGTCCTGACGGGATCTGAATTGGAGGGCATCCGTCGGCGTACGGGGCTGAGCAATCTGCCGGCATGCAAGAAGCTAGAGGTGTATTGTCCAGAAGGGAGCGAGGTCAAATGGCCATTCGATCCAACAAAGCGGCAGAAGGAGGTTTTGCAAAGTTGCGCTTGTTACAACACCTCGTTCAGGCGAAGACAGCAGATCAGTCTGCCACCCGGTTTCGCGTCTTACTGGGGTGGTTACAAGAAGTGGAGAAGGTAATTGTCCCGCGGATTGCCTGGCTGGGCCGCCCTCAGCCACTGTATCTGCACTCCCGAGTATGTACTTCAGGTCGTAAACCGGCTATCGCGATGCACCCCGAACGGACGGCCTGCTGGCTTATGGCAGTCTTGCTGACCTTATTCGTGCTCCTGATCACACTCGACACGGTACTGGACTCCCTGATCGGCACACCCACGAATGGGAGTGTTTGACACTATGTGCCTCGCCTCTCCGAGATAATTCGAAGGCTGCTGTGCATTGATAGTTGCACTCACGACAGCGACTCTGGACGATGCAGTGGTGAAGAGACACAGCCACGGCGTCTTGCTGTGCAGTACTGAAGCGACACCCTCACGGATACCACAGCGTGCAATTCCATTTGCGCAGCCGCCCGGATGGGTTCACTACCTGTATTCCAGACGTGCTGAGAGGCACAGCAAGGGCTGTCGACGACCATATGCAACCAGACGTTCGAGCACACCGGGCAAGCTGTGGCCCAATCGACCAACGCATCTTGCAAGCGTGTCATGTATTGGAACTTGGATAGTCACATGACACCTCGTTCATGCACGCTAGATGTACGGCCGTTAGTTGTACGACACGAGTGGCGAATCAGCGTCGTCGTTACTTCAATCGACATAGCAAGTCCAATGAGCCTTTCAGCCGAACTCATTCGCGTAGTACTCTCGCAGCATCCTCATCCAGTCCAGACAGACCCAAAGTTCATCATCTGCTCGGACCATCACTCTAGCGCCGTCAAACTTGCCCTCGCTGCCATTGCGTCCCACCATAGCCCTCCAGGAAAGCTCTCGGCCGTCTTTGTCGTGTGCTCGCAAGTGCGGCCACTTTTCCAGGGCTATTGTGGTGCAGGCGCTGGGGTGAACGTGCTCGTAGTGGAAGAGTGCTTTACCGGCATTACCGGGGTCCATGTGCGAGAAGCAGAAGACTATCCAGGGATTGACAGAGAACCAGCGGCGATGGTGGCCAGGTCCCAGGTTTAGAAGAGTGGTAATGTAGGTCATGGGCAGGATGGTGTTGGCGATGTGGGTTAGGGAGGAGCGGCGGAGCTGTTTGGAGGATCGTAAGACTGAGGTGAAGACGGTACGTCCATCAGTATGGGATAGGATCTGCAGAATGATCTCGTCGGGGAGAATCGCCATTGTCAGAGCACTCCACCGAGTCTAGTAGGTGTCGTTATTGGATCTTGCGTAGTCCACGGAACCAAGTCTATTCGTGCGTCACGTAGTGGGCCATGTCGTCTTCTACGTTGTTCGCAACAAGTTTGCTGTTTCTCCAGGGAATCGACGGGATCATTTCCTTCTCGGTGACCAGACTGCTGGGTCTTCGGTATTGATGTTGCACGAACGAGTGGAGGAGATGTTCAGTCCATCCAATCATGGCTTCGAAACGCGATATCATTGCTTGTTGCCGGCTAGATCTCTCGCCAAGGCCGCGTCAAAGGCAATCTAATGAGGGAGCGTGCAGATGTCCATGCCGCCACCCACCCGATACCCCTGGAGTAGCGCAACACTACCCCGGTCATGGCGCTGTGAACTGGCTTTCCAATGACATCTGCGTGCGTTGCTTGATGTGATTACCCTCCAACGTGCTGACTACGGAATACTCAATGTCTCAAACTTGGGCTGGAAGAGCCTCATGAGGTATTCAGGTATCGCGACGCGCTGACAGATCCTTCGTATTCGGTGTATAAGCCTGTTGGATCTCCAACACGCTCATTCTTGGCTACAATAACGGCGTCTGTGTCTCGAAAGCTCTGTGCGACAGCGCGTAGCACGATTACACCTCATCAAGCATGGCCTCCACAATCTCGAAACGCCAACAAGCGCGCAACGAGCGCCTCCTCCAAGACCTCATCAAGTCTCAACCCGGCAACTCAACATGCGCGGACTGCGGAGCAAAGAACCCTGGCTGGGCATCATGGAATCTGGGTATCTTCCTGTGCATGCGCTGCGCTGCGCTCCACCGAAAATTGGGAACGCACGTGAGCAAAGTCAAGAGTCTCAGCATGGATTCTTGGAGCGCGGAACAAGTCGAGAATATGCGCAATGTGGGAAACATCGCCAGTAATCGGATCTACAACCCGCGGAGCGTACGGGCAGAGATTCCGATCGATGTGGACGAGGTTGATGGGGTTGTGGAGAGGTATATTCGCCAGAAGTACGAGGCTAGAGCTTTTGCTGCAGGAGGGAGCGGAGTGACCGCAACACGAGGGGGTGGAGCGCCGATGATGGCCATGAGCAGCCGGCAGAACACTGGCAGCACGAGTACGGGTTCTGCTGGGGATGAGCCACCGCCTTTGCCTCCTAAGCCGGGGAAGAGATTTGGGTTCAACTTAAGGTCTGCGAGCTCAACTTTCTCGAGAGGACATAGAAATGATGCCTTCACGCCGCCGATGTCGCCTACTTTCACCGGGAGTCAGGGATCTGGGGAGATCAGGGACGAAGGGAAGATGAGCAAGCCAAGTCAAGTGTTTGGCATGAAGATTACGAGTGTGAGCAACAATTTCGATCAGAAGCTCGCGGCATTGAGGGATATGGGTTTTGGGGACAACAGGAGGAACTCGGACGTGTTGAAGCATACGGGTGGGAGTGTGGATAAGGCAGTGGAGGTACTGGTCCGAATGGGTGAGGGCAGCAAACCGATCGCAAGGGCGTTGACCCCCGTGTCGATGGGAAGCACAGGAACCAGTGGAATCACTGTGGAGAAGAGAAGGGAGCCGGAGAAGGCGTCGACGAACCCGTGGGAGATCAGAGAGGAGGTACAGCCGCCGCAGAGGTCGGCCACTGCACCTATACCGCAGATCAGTGAACCGGCACGGACACGAGAGAACTCAACGCCGGTGAACAATTGGAACCCGTTCCTGCCACAACAGCCTCTTGAGAACAGCTTTGCGGGCTTGCAGGTATCGCAGCAAGCACCTGTCCAGCAAGCAGTGCAACAGCAGCTGCCGCAGCACCAAATGCCACAACAGCAATACCAAGGCAACCCTTGGCCAGAACCGCCGAACCCGTGGGAAGACGCGCAGCCAATTCCGCAACACTCCGCTGGAGACCTTGCGTATGGACAAGCGCAGCAACACTACGCACACCCGGCACCTGTACAGCAACAGCAGACCGGCAACCCCTTCTTACGATCCACCAGATCGCAGCAGTTCACTCCGAGTAATCCTTGGGCGCAGCAGCAGCCGGTGTATGCACAAACTCAGCAGAGTGAGAACCCGTTCGGCATGCCACAACAGCAAGCCGCGCAGGCTTCACAGGCATTTGGCCCAATCGCGCAGTCGCCAGCTCCGATGTACGCCCAGCAGCAAGACTTCTTCTCTGCACAGCAGCCACAATTACAACAGCAGCAAACGCAGTACGCTCTGGTACCGCAGCAAGCGCAACAGATGCCCACCGCTTACAACCCCTTCCTCCAACAGACACAGCAGCCCGCAGCATCAGAGCCACAACTCCAGCAAGCACCGCAACAGGCACAGCAACAAGCTTTTGCACCGGCATACCCGCAGCAGCAACAGCAGCAGCAACCTACTTACCAGCAAAACAACGCTCTACCACCCCAACAATGGCAGCAGCAGCCCCAGCAATGGTCACAACCCCAACAACCAGCCCGACACGACAAGTCCTCGATCCTCGCCCTCTACTCACAGCCCCACCTCGCACCGCAGCGAACATTACAAACCCTGCCCGAAGATGGCACACTGGCTACAGCTCAGCCACATGAACAGAACATGTTTCAAGCACCGCAACGCAGCGCCACAATGCCGGTGCAGCAGACTGGGAACATGAATCCTTTCGGCATGGCTCCCAGTGCAGCTGGGACGAGACATGTGAGCAATGAGAGTGTGGACTTTCAGGGCATGGGTAGGGGTGGACGGCAAAGTCCGGACGCGTTTGCTGGGTTGAGCGCGAGGTACGTGAGATGAGGAACGTTCTCGCGGGTCAAGTAGGATTGCCAGGGAAAGCTCTGAGTGCAGCTGCAACTGCGAGTGAGGAGCCATTGCGACACATGAGGAGATGGGCGACGAGAGCAGACTATGTGGAGAGGATGTGGAAGGTATGATGTGTATGCGAGATGGTGAAAATGGGTATGTGCGATGGGCAGGGAAGGAGGAGAGTGTGCGACGAGTGTGGCATAGCTGGGAATCTGGTCCACGGCACGGCGCGCCTGCATGGCATCTGCATTCGCATCACTGGCGTTCAGCATGGCGCATGGCTCATGGCTCTGATATTGAATCTGTACAAAAGCATCTGCATTACTCTTTCGCCCATCCTTCCCGCGAACCTTCATATGATACCAACTGCGAACCGGCCTTCCCGCCAACCTCCGTTCATCTCAAGATATGTCCATAGATCACAAGTCCTCCCACGTCCATCAATTCGCCGCAGCCCGAAGACTACGATCGGTCGGGGAGGGTGGAGTAAATAGATCTACCGCGGTGCTGCTTATTTCACCGCTCTACCTTTTGAGGGGTAGAGAGTTGATCTGCCACTGATTGATGAAGTAGCTGTCCGGGCTACGTGTATGAGCCGGAAGCAGGCAAATCGTGGGAATAGCTGTGTAGTTGGGGGTGAGGGAATCGAGAGGAGAACTGAGAAGGCAAGGAGAGATGGGATGAGTGGTGACTTGACTCCGAATGTGCAGGCCCTTGATCTCGAGTCACACTGTTCGAGTTGCGACTGTTGGGTGTTGTATACCGGAGCATTGAAGTTCTTGTGTAGTCGAAGAGAGCTTTGCAGGTTGTCCAAAAAGTTGAACTGCGGCCTTGGCGCGCTCTCCCGCATCGCCGCTCCTACATTAATGCCTCGAACTCGCTCCCTTCCCTTTCCGAGCTCATACACTTTGTGCACGCATTAATCAACCGCAGCTACGGAGTACGCTCATCTACGAAGCCGTCGGTCATATTGGCGTTCTAGAGCGAACTTGGGGCTGAGGCACGGAAGTACTGCTGTGGCTGCTTGAAAGGCGGACACGGTGTTGATGCTGAGGTTGTACAATCACGACGACACGCTCGGATGAATCATTGACAGCAAGTCGACGGGCGAGAAGCTGTCGTGGGCCTAGGTCGAGTAAGACCGTGTGTTTTGCCTTGAGAAGCTGTAAGACGTGTGGGTGAGGTATTTTCTGGAAGGGCCTCATTTGGTACAGTATATAATCCTATTAACGGCACTCGCTTTCTTCACAACCTCACTCGATTCTCACTTCTTCTCATCTCAAAGGGATCATCAACAAGAAACCTTTGCTTATTACGTCTCCAATCAAACCGCACACCCGCTGCTAAGCGCTCTGAAGCCCACATGACTATCATGTGGCGCCTCATGCTTTTCTCGTCGTCGTTCCCTTCATGTAATGGAATACCGCTATAAGCAAGAGTAGCCAATTTCCTACCGCTAAGTGAAGGCGCAGGCGAGAACTGGATTAACAAAATTTGGCCTGCGATAAGCGCATTGTCATCTCACATCAACCGGCATCCGCTGGTAGCGGGGCGACTTTGCGAGGGGCTTTCTTTCCTCCGTCCCTGGCTTTCTGCTTTACCCTGGGTTTGCTTTCATACAGTCTCTCTATTTCTTGCGCATTTCATCCTCAATTGCAGTCGATCTGAATAGTAGAGCAGGAAATAACAATCAGGACTTTCTAGCGACGACACCGCAATCATGGCACCCAGCGCAGTTGAGCCCGAGACCAATGGCCACGCCAACGGCCACGCAGCCGACAGCACACTCAATGCCAAAGCAGCAGCCTTCAAGCCCATCTTCACCCCGACTACTCCATCGCAGTCTACAGCCTACCATGCGTCCTCATCGAAGGAGGCGATGTCCTCGGAGGCCTCATTCGCCGCACACAACTACCATCCCTTGCCCATAGTCTTCGCAAGAGCATCAGGATGCAATGTCTGGGATCCGGAAGGCAAACAATACCTCGACTTCCTCTCCGCCTACTCCGCAGTGAACCAAGGCCATTGCCACCCGAAACTCATTCAAGCGCTTACGGAACAAGCAAGCCGCCTCACACTCAGCAGCAGAGCGTTCTACAACGATGTCTTTCCCAAGCTCGCTGAGAAGATCACCTCAATGACAGGCTTCGACATGGTGCTACCGATGAACACAGGTGCAGAGGCAGTGGAGACCGCAGTCAAGATCGCGCGGAAGTGGGGGTACAAAAGCAAGGGCATTCCCAAAGACAAAGCGCTCGTCTTCAGCGTAACAGAGAACTTCCACGGCCGCACGTTCGCCGCGATATCCATGTCCACGGATCCCGAGAGCAGAGATAACTATGGGCCCTACCTTCCCCGCGTAGGCTCTTCATGCCCCTCAACCGGCAAGCCAATCCCCTACAACGACATTCCTGCTCTCGAAGCTGCGCTCGAACACCACGGCAAAGAAGTCGCTGGCTTCCTAGTCGAGCCTATCCAAGGCGAAGCCGGCATCGTAGTGCCAGACGAAGACTACCTCCGCAAAGTCCGCGAGCTCTGCACAAAACACAACGTCCTCATGATCTGCGACGAGATCCAGACCGGTATTGCACGAACAGGCAAACTTCTCTGCCACGAGTGGGCAGGCATCAAGCCAGACTTGGTCCTCCTCGGCAAGGCAATCAGCGGCGGCATGTACCCCGTCTCCTGCGTTCTCGGTCGCAAGGACGTCATGCTCACCCTCGAGCCCGGCACTCACGGCTCAACCTACGGCGGTAACCCACTCGGCTCAGCAGTAGCCATCAAAGCTCTCGAGATCGTCGAGGAAGAGGACCTCGTTGCCCGCGCGGAGCGCCTCGGTGAGATGTTCCGTCAAGGGCTCCGAGATATCCAGTCCAAGGACCCCATGATCCTCACGATCCGCGGCAAAGGTCTGCTAAACGCAATGATCATCGACGAGAAGAAGACAAACGGCCACAGCGCGTGGGACCTGTGCATGTTGATGAAGGAGAAGGGATTACTGGTAGGCCGCGCCCTGAAAATCGCGCACGTGAAGCGCGACGCTCCGTCGGCCGCAGCATCATCCTCCTCCACTGGCGATCTGGCGCAGCAGCCGACGGAGACCCACGTCGTCGATCAGAGTAACGCTAACGTATCTCCTCTTCCTCCGCAGGCCAAACCCACACACCAGAACATCATCCGCATGGCGCCGCCGCTGGTTATTACTGAGGAGCAGATTCAGGAGGCGCTGCGGATCATTGAGGAGGCTATTACGGAGTTGCCGAAATTGAAGAACGGGCAGGAGGAGAAGGTGCTGGGTGGGGAGAAGGGACACCAGCCGCCGGCTTTGGACGATTAGTTGGGTCTGGGGGGTTTGGCGTGGCGGGACGTGGTGTGAATGGGGAAACGACGCAGGAGAGGAAGAAAAGTTCTTGAGGGCTGCGATTTCATTCAGGTACGGTGGCGGTGATTTCTTCTAGATCACGCTGGGTGTGCGCGATAGAAGGCCGTGATCGCTGGAACAAAGGGGCTTGAAGTCAGGGATAGTATACCCACCAGGGCATGCACGTATTCGATGCCAGCAGGCTCTTACTCGAACGCATACACTCGAGATTCTCTTCATGATCGTCCGCCATCGTCTTGATGTCACGCATTTGGGTCTTCTCCTTCGCAGCGCAGCGACGCGTTCGGTCTCTCGACTGCGGCCGCAGAACCTCCTGCGATGCCCTCCACTACGAGAGATGAAGTGAAGCTTATCGCCTCTCTGTACTGCCCTTTCACGTCATGCAACCGCCAGCCTTTCACTCATTGCTCACAGCCATGACTAGCGCTCCACTCCCATCCGTGTCCTTCCCATCCAGCGCCTTCATATCCTCCCCACTGAGCTCGAAATCATACAAATCCGCATTCTGCCCTATCCTATCCGCATTATCGCTCTTAGGCAGCGGCACCCAATCCTTTTGCAGACAATATCTCAGCAACACCTGCGCCGTGCTCTTGCCGTGCTTCTCCGCAATGCCCTTCAGCTCCGGGTCATCCTTCTTCTGGTTCCTTACTAGCGGGCAGTAAGCCTCCACGATAATGCCGTTCTTCTGGCTGAATGCTACGGCTTCGCGCTGTTGCAGCCAGGGGTGGAGTTCGAGTTGGTTCACAGCGGGCGGCCAGACTGAGGCGTAGGATTTCATGGCGTTAATGTGGCCGACGCCGAAGTTGGATACGCCTATGGCTTTTATCTTACCCTCATTGTGCAATTTCTCCATGGCTGTCCAGAGCTTCTTTACATTCTCGGGCCCACAGGCGGAGTTGTGGATGAGCATCAGGTCCAGGTAGCCGTCTTTGCCGTCGATCTTCGTTACGCTGCCGAGTATAGAGTCGTAGGTCTCATCGTCGGAGGAGGCGGGAGAGATAATCTTGGAGGTTATGAAGACTTCGCTGCGTTTGAGGCCGGAGTCTCGCACGGCTTGGCCGACTTCGCCTTCGTTGGCGTAGTATTGGGCTGTGTCAATGTGGCGGTAGCCGGCTTTCAGGGCGGCGAGGCAGGACTTCGTGGTGAGGTGGGAGGGAGAGTCCCAGACGCCGAAGCCGAGAAGGGGGAGCTGATTGCCGGCATTGAGCTTTGCGGTCGATTGGAGGGTGAACTCAGACATGGTTGCGGTGATGTGTGCAATGAATTCTTGGATCAAGTCTCGAGCGAATGTTCGAGGGAGACTGTTGTTTAACTCCGCAAAATGTTTAGAGTGAGCACTACGGCGGGGCACATCCAGCGTGACGACATCGGAGATACCTTACCATTTTGCCGGCGGGCTGCTAGCACGTGTTGCATGCACGAACACCAAAACTTTTGTAAGTTTTCAAAGTCGGGCCCAGGACTCAGTGCTGTGTAGGTGCCCGTAGCCAGTACGACTGTCCCGCCGAGATGGTACTCGAAGCAATCCGCTACAAGCCCGGGAGCTTGCAGATTCTCAACCAGCTGAAGTTGCCGCACCAAGAAGAGTACGATGATCTGCATTCTGCCGAAGATGGCTGGCATGCAATCAAGGAGATGCGCACGCGTGGCGCGCCTGCAATTGCGATCGTCGCCGCTCTGTCGCTAGCTGTTGAGCTGCAGAGTACGACGCTGTCTGACAATGCTGAGGAAGTTCAAGTCTTCATTGTCGAAAAGCTGCAATATCTAGTGACCAGTCGGCCTACAGCAGTGAATTTGGCAGACGCCTCGAGGAAGCTTCAGAAAATCGTATTTAGTGATGCAGAGCGAAGTGGGAGTGATGGGAAGTCGGTGGTGAAGGCATACTGCGATGCTGCAGCGCAGATGCTGGTCGATGATGTCTCTGATAATCAGGCGATCGGCAAGTATGGTGCCGCGTGGATTACCAAGACCGCGGGCGAGAGCCAAGTGAGTGTACTGACGCATTGTAATACCGGGTGAGTGTGGTCGTGACTTATTAGTATCGTTGAAGCGTCGGCAGCTGATTCGTCCGTCACAGTTCGCTCGCAACTGCAGGATACGGCACAGCGCTCGGTGTGATCCGATCGTTGCACAGTAACGGCCAATTGAAGCGAGCCTTCTGCACCGAAACCCGCCCGTACAATCAGGGCTCGCGCCTAACTGCGTTCGAGCTGGTCCACGACAAGATCCCGGCAACACTGATCACAGACTCGATGGCCTCAGCCCTGCTCAAGTTGAAAGGGAGCGAAGAGTGCATTGCCGCCATCGTCGTCGGTGCCGACCGTGTAGCGGCGAATGGCGATACAGCCAACAAGATCGGGACCTACCAGCTGGCGGTCATAGCCCGCTTTCATGGCGTGAAATTCCTTGTCGCTGCTCCGAGAACGACGATCGACTTGCAGACTCCATCTGGGATTGAAATTGAGATCGAGGAGCGAGCTGGGAAGGAGATGACTTTCATCAAAGGTCCGCGATTGAACGGGACCGATCTCGACCTTTCACGCGTGGAGACTGTGAGCATCGCGGCGACTGACATTCATGTGTGGAATCCGGCGTTCGATGTGACGCCTGCGGAGCTGATCGATGGTATCATTACTGAGGTCGGTGTTGTGGAGAAGGGTCCAGACGGGAAGTTCAACTTGATGTTTGCGATGGAGGCGCACAATGAGGGACTGAAGCCAGTAACCATAGGTGGGGTGTAGATTCGTGGAGAGTGACCGACGCTGTCCTCGTAGCTCAGAGTCATGAATGGCGTCGGCTGTCTTCTCGTGGGTCGTTCGACTGAATCCTGAGCTCCCTTCCGGGCCCTCTGATAACATGCGCCGTTTCAGATGGGGAGATCCTTCTGTCGTGTCCATGAAGAGGTCTCTCACGCCTTTCCGTCCTCCACCTCTTTCGTCTTCGCGCCTGCTGAGGTTGCTCCATCCTCCCTCGCCTGCTTCACAGCCTCTTGATCTTGCTCCGCTTGTGCTAGCAGCGCCTCTATCTTCGCCTCCATGCTGGTCAGTTGCTGCTCGAGCGCAGCGGCTGTCCGCTCGCCCTTCGCTAGCTCGAGAAATGCCTTGAGTACTGTCAGTAA
>JAVRRP010001059.1:0-11711 GCA_036872775.1 Oleoguttula sp. CCFEE 5521 | reverse complement strand
CACTAGTCGGATCCTTCTTCGCAAGCACATGGCCATGCATGGTGGTTCTACCGCCGATGGCCTTGCCTGGCCCGAATTTACCCTGATGGGCGACCTTGTTAATGGCACAGAGTGGTCCCTCGATGGTGGGCTTGATGTTGTCTGCCTCGTGTGTCAGTGCTCGTCAGACGAGTAGCCGGTGAAGCTATGCTTCTACTTACAGCGTATGGCCGCGCGAGCGTAGGACTTGAAGCCATTTGGCTTGTAAGCTGGATTGTTGATGAGCTTGCCCTTGGCAAACTTGTGAGCGCTCGCCATGTTGTCGGATATGTCTGGGGTGACCAAGAGTGCTTCGCCGGGAGACGGCTGATCTGTAGTGTTTTGGTGTGAGAGCACGAGAAAGCAAGGAGTTGCAGAAGCTTTGGTCTGAAAAAGCGACTGTTATACACTGCCAGGGAGAAGAGATAAGAGACGCTCAAGATGGAACTCGATGAGTCGTCTGTCCACAATTGTCAAGGCAAACCAGCTGTAGAACAAGTCACAAGCTCCCTCAAGCAACAGCACGTCATGCATGTTTACGTTGCCTGCAGCTTTGTCTCAGGCAAGTCCACACCGCACAAGCTGCAGGCGCCATGCTCAGGTGGGCAGCTGCGATAGGTCACCCGCTCCATAGTACGCGATAGTACAAGCCTTGAATTGCCCGGCAGTGCCTTGCTTGCAAAGCTTGTTGATGGGGTGCATGGTCTTGCAGTAGCATGTGAGCTAGGGTCAAAGCCAGCTTCGAGACTGTGAGAGGGCAGACTTGAGACGCATGACGTGGAGAGAGGAAGCTGCTGGAGCCGCGTCTTTGTCTTGAAATTGGACAGATATGGTTCATGGGAATTAGCTCAACCAACAGATTATGGCAGATTATACGTGAAAGGTAAGGAACACATGTGTCGTGAGGATAGGGAACATAGGCGGATGGAGTAAGATTGCGGATGAACGGGAAGGATCAATAGCTTAGTGAAGCTTAAGCTTTGGGAAACACCATACACGTGATCTTCCCCCAGCGTTGACGGACTAGACTGTGGAGGTTCA
Source organism: Oleoguttula sp. CCFEE 5521 (assembly GCA_036872775.1). Taxonomy (NCBI): domain Eukaryota; kingdom Fungi; phylum Ascomycota; class Dothideomycetes; order Mycosphaerellales; family Teratosphaeriaceae; genus Oleoguttula; species Oleoguttula sp. CCFEE 5521. The sequence goes on along the minus strand of JAVRRP010001059.1, from coordinate 10,652 downwards.
TGTTGTGACGCTTGATCTTGGTGTTACATCTGTACCGTGCCTGCTACATCTATCTACAACGGCGTTCTCATGCCATTGCGCACTCGCACGTCCACCTAATCCCTCTTCGCCGTTCATGCCTTCTGGCTCACGATTCCTGCACACAGTCAGTACACTGAAAGAGAGCAGAGACGTTGGTAAGGACTTACTCTCAACATCCGCCACACTCTGCTTCAAGATCTGGTCCAGTGTCTTGGGGTTCTCCAGCTCCTTGGTGATCTTGGCAATGATGCTCTCCGCGAGCTCCTTCTGTTGACGCTGCTTGACCTGACCCTCGTACCGGACCCACGAGTCAAGCACGGTCTTCATCTCGGCTGCTAGAGCAGTCTTTTGCTCGGCCTCGTAGGCTTGTGCCTCGAGCTGGGCGGTCTCCTGTTGTTGATGTTAGCCGAGGGTATGTCGTAGTATGTTAAGCAATTCCGAAACGTGCCTTAGACACCGCGAACAGATCCTTGGTGATATCAACCACGCCCCCAAGATCCTTCACATTGTTGATCCGGCTCCTGACAGCATTGGTGTGATCTTCCCGCGCGCTGTTCAAGATGTTCTTAATCTTGCTGGCGTATCCATCCGAGAAATCCTTGTACATAGGGCCCAGATACGTGTACACGCCCCAGTAGATCGTCAACATGCTCAAGAAGATGATCGACTCCTCGTTGACAACGTAGATCTCGTTGCTGATAGCCGCGACGGACAGACCGGCACCCGCAGAGAGGATGCCGACTTTTGAGGGGAGGCTCGAGCCGGGTAGAGAGTCGAGGATGGACTTGGCGGCATCTTTGGGGTCCTTCTGAGGGACTTGCGGGACTTGGGGAGAGGCTTCGCGGCGGGCGGAGGAGGTGGTGAAGGCTGTTGAGAGGGCTGGGGCGGCGGTGCGGGTTAGGAGGGATGGGCGGGCGCGCGCGGCGCCTGGGGAGTGTCAGTGGATCCAATGCGCGTATGGCCAAACCAGCAGAATGGGTACATACCGATCGCGCTCTTTGCGATGCGTGAGGCCATTGTGTGATGTGATGAGCTGGGCTGAGATGAGTTGGCGATTGATAGCCCTGTGAGAGGTTGCGCGGAGAGCTCGTTTTCGCTTAGCGGGTTCACTTCGGCAAGAAAGTCGAGAAGTTGACTTGGAGGTTTCGAGAATTTGATGATGCACCAGCGATATCACTTTCTACAACATACGCAAAGATGCCTGGAGTGATAAGTAACGACGATGCAAGTCGCAAGCGTAAGCGGCTGGACGACTCGGCGAAGCGTTCGAATGGTGTGAAGCCACGCAAAGCTCCGAAGATAGCAAAGTCAGAGGACGTGGCTAACAAGATCGTGGAGCTTGAGCACAGCGTTAGAGATTCGCCGGAACAATACAAGAATCTCGATAAGCTACAGAGCTATGTCGCAAAGACTGAAGACGAGCCCGAAGCTGCAACATTGGCTGCAGTTTCTTTATGCCGAGCATTCTGCCGAATGATCGCAAACCAAATTCTGGTGCGAAAGAAAAGTGATGGAGCAGAGGCGGTGCAGGCCTTGCAAGTGCTGAAAAAGCGGTACCAGAGCTATCTGCATAGTATGGTAGCATGGCTTGACGGCGAAGACGAGGGGAGACAGAGCACGGCGCTCACTCTGGTCATGCGATTGGTGAAGGAAGAGGCATCGCAAGAAGCGCAGAGAGTGGATCAGGCATGGCGAGTATCGCAAGGAGCGTTCATGACGCTTGTGCGAGCCTTGATCGTGCAAAGCGATGCGGCGGGCGCAAGAGAGGAGTTCATGGAGAAGTATGTGGAGGAGCATGACGATGTGCGATACTACATGTTCCTTGCGATCAAACAAGTGCTCTCAGATGCGAATGGACTGGATAGCGCGAGCTACTTCAATGCGCTCCATTTACTCTCGCGCATAGAGGGAGTGCCGGACTCAGAAGATCAGCTAGAAGACTGGTACGGGGACGCACCCGAGTCTGACACGCACGCCCTCAAATCGCTCTCCGCTCATCGACGAGCGGCACAAGAAGCATGGCTGAGTCTCTTTCGCTCGCCAATAACAGCCGACCACCGCAAAAAGATCCTCCAAGTCATGACCAGGCAGATCCTGCCTTGGTTCTCCTCCAAGCTCGAAATCCTTACAGACTTCTTGACCGATTCCTTCAACTCCGGCGGCAGCAACGCCCTCCTCTCGCTGCAAGGCATTTTCCACCTCATAACAAAGAACAACATAGACTACCCGGACTTCTACGCGAAACTCTACTCACTCCTAGACGATGATGTGCTGCACAGCAAACACCGCAGCCGCTTCTTCCGCCTCCTGGACACATTCTTGGCCTCGAGTCACCTGCCAGCAGCGCTGATAGCATCTTTCATCAAGCGCCTTGCGCGCCTGTCACTCCAAGCCCCACCAGGCGCAATCGTCTGGATCGTCCCCTGGACCTACAACATCCTCCGCCAACACCCAAGCTGCACCTTCATGCTGCACAGAACTCCGCACCCTTCCCACTTAATCTACTCATTCAACCCCTCCTACCCCACAGAGGGTATGTCCGACCCTTTTAACGCCACCGAGTCCGACCCCATGGCCACCCGAGCAATCGACAGCAGTCTCTGGGAGATCCAAACACTGACAACGCACTATCATCCTAATGTCGCGACGCTGGCGAAGATTCTGGGTGAGCAATTCACGAAGCGGGAATATGGATTGGAGGACTTTTTGGATTATACGTATGTGGGTTTGGTGGAGGGGGATTTGGGGAAGGGCTTGAAAAAACCGCCGGTTGTGGAGTTTGAGATCCCGAAGAGGATTGTGACGAATGAGGAAGGGGGATTGAATGATTTGGGGGGTTTGTTGGGGAGGGCGATGGAGATGGCTTGATGACCGGATACCAAATATACTCAAAGCTCTATAGCCCGCTGCGCAGAGCTTTCACTACGTCCCCCTCATAGCCTCTCTCTTTACTGCATACGGTCTGGGTCTGCTGGTCCCAGATTCGCGTCTTGGCATCATGTGAGGGTGAATATCTGTTGTCTCTGATAGACGCAGACCTGGGATCAATAGCAGACTGCCATCAAGCGCAGAGCCCGTCGTCTCGATCGTGGTCTCGCGCGGACTCGATAGGCTGTAACGCAGTCCGGTGACATGGCGGCATGACGGTGCGGAACTGGTGCTGATGAGTCTGACATCCTTTGATCCAGTCTCCAGCCTGTTCACCCCGTGGGATCTCGAAACGCCACTTCCTCCGGCAACCTAAAACTCGCACAAAACATCCGTTTCTTCGGCGCCACGTCCCTCACATCGAACACCTCTACGCCACCCCCGTCAATCTTGCCAGGCTTTATATCAAACCCCAGATGATCGCTGATCTCGGCACAGATCTTGCGTCCTTCCTCGACATTATCGTCCGATTTAGTGCTGAAGCAGTAGACGTGTATGATCGGCATTTTCGCGTCTACTGGCAGCTGAGCGCGGAGGGAAGGCGGGTAGAGGCCGATGAAAGAGGGGAGGAATTTCAGCGCGGAGGCGGGCAGGTTCATGACGTAGTGGCTGAAGATTTGGGGTTGGGTGAGGGTTCTGAGGATGGTGGGATGGGCCTTTGGGTCTTTCCGGGAGGGCTTAGAGAGGATGTCCACTTTATGGCTTGCGATGAGGAGATTGGCGGCAGAGTCGCCGATGAAGGCTCGCCCATCTTCGTTGAAAGGTCGCACGTAGGAGGCGACTTTGTTTCGCTTTATGGCGTCTTGTAGGCTGGTATAGCTGTCCGGATTCAGATCGTTCGCCCAGACGAAGATACTCTTCTTGCCAGCTGGGATGGCGAAGGGTCCTATGCCGGCCATGACATCGCACACCGCTTCGCCTTCCTTGAACGTCGAGACTAAGCGGCGATGCTCAGTGTTCAGCCTACTATTCCAGTACACCTTGCTGTAGTCAAACTTGAACATACAGCCTTCTTCGGAGATCTCGACGTTCAGGTCATCTGGGCCAGCGAGCACCTCGTACCGAAAGGTCCGGAACGCGTTCTCCTCGCCCACATCGTCGATCTTGTTGATCACGGTGCGGACGCCAGGATTCTTGTCGATGAGCACTTCGCCGACGAGATGTTTGTATTTCAGGTACTCGTCTCGCAAATTGAGATGAGCAACATGGCCAACTTGGGAGAAGCCTGACGGGACCTCGCCCAGCTCGTCTTCGGGAAGAATTGCAGAGATGATGTCGTGGTAGGTCCAGTAGGTGTAGTCCAGGTGAAGGGAGTAGGGAACGATATCGATGATCTTCTGCTCGAGCAAGGTGTCTAACACTGGGGAGTAGAGAGGTGGCGAGTGGCCTTCAATGTTGGCATCGGACTTGTTATTTGGTTCGGCAGCGTCTCGTCGTCGTCCAGGCCGCAAGAGCACGCATTTCGTTCCCGACTTCGCTCGTTCCGCATCTGGGTCGGGGAACACAGAGCCCAGCCGGTCCTGGTGAAGTGCGTCTTTGCTTCGCTCGAGTTCTGACCGCACTTTGGAGATGTTCTTGTTTTCGAACACCCGTGCAGCCTGGAGTGGTAAGATTTTCCGAAAGAAGTTGCGATCCAGTGTTCGCATCGATCGGTTCACTGGGGCGCGAAACATCTCGTCGGCCATGAGAAATGACTGTCCCGACAAATTAGTATCGAGTAAACCGCGCAGGCAAAACTCCGAACGCCATCAGATGTCAAACGAATGTGGTGTGTACACAGAAAAGCTTGTCGTGTGCATTGTTGTACCTCGCCCACAAAAACTCAAAGATTCATACATGGCGTTCATACGGGCATGGCTCCCACGTGAGGACAGGGTTCTTCGGAGGACACGCCTCGGATCGCAAGCCCTCCGCGTGAGCTAATTACTGAGGCTAAATGGGGTGTCAACATTGAATCTCCCTTGTCGACGCGTACATGTTCGCAGTTTAGAGCTACACTAGTCGCCAGACATAGACAAGCAACTGTCAGGGAACTCTTCATCAAGTCCATGCCACAGCGATAGCATCAGCACAACATGGCAGCCGCCAGCGGAGGAGGGAACATCAAGGTAGTCGTCCGCGTGAGGCCATTCAATTCACGCGAGCATGGCCGGAACGCGAAATGTGTTGTGTCTATGGATGGCGAGCAGACGATCCTGTCCCCGCCGCCTGCAGAGGGCAAGGCCAGGAATCTCAAGGCTGCGCTGGAAGGAAACAAAACGTTCGCGTTCGACAAAAGCTACTGGTCGTTCAATCGCAAGGATCCGCACTTCGCGGACCAGGAGGACTTGTTCACAGATCTGGGAAAGCCGTTGCTGGACAATGCATTTCAGGGCTATAACAATTGCATCTTCGCGTACGGTCAGACGGGATCTGGCAAGAGCTACAGCATGATGGGCTACGGCGCCGAGGAGGGTGTCATTCCGCGGATCTGCAGGGATATGTTCGAGCGTATCGATGCAGTGCACGAAGACAAGAACAACGCCGTCACGGTCGAAGTGTCGTACCTCGAAATCTATAATGAGCGGGTCCGCGACCTTCTCAACCCGAGCACGAAAGGCAACCTCAAGGTCCGAGAGCACCCGGCCACAGGACCATACGTAGAGGATCTTGCAAAGCTCGTAGTCCGCAGCTTCGTCGAGATCGAGAACCTCATGGACGAGGGCAACAAAGCCCGGACTGTCGCAGCGACGAACATGAACGAGACATCTTCAAGATCACATGCTGTGTTCACTTTGACTTTGACCCAGAAGCGACACGATGCTGAGACGAACATGGATACTGAGAAGGTCGCAAAGATCAGTCTTGTCGATTTGGCGGGGTCTGAGCGCGCTACAAGTACAGGTGCGACTGGCGCAAGACTGAAAGAGGGTGCAGAAATCAATCGATCATTATCGACACTCGGTCGAGTCATTGCTGCACTTGCAGATATGAGCTCTGCCAAGACCAAGACGAAGGGCATGCAAGTGCCATATCGGGACTCTGTGTTGACCTGGCTGCTCAAGGACAGTTTGGGAGGGAACAGTCTGACTGCCATGATCGCTGCGATCTCGCCTGCAGACATCAACTTCGAGGAGACACTATCGACTTTGCGATATGCGGACAGCGCCAAACGCATCAAGAACCATGCTGTCGTGAATGAAGATCCCAACGCACGAATGATCAGAGAGCTGAAAGAGGAGCTTGCACAGCTGCGATCGAAGCTTAGCACCGGTGATGGCGCTGCAGAGGAACAGTACAGTAGCGACACGCCTTTGGAGATGCAGATGGTGTCGATCACTGGTGCAGATGGGACAGTAAAGCGAGTCTCGAAGGCTGAGATCGCCGACCAGCTGTCGCAGTCTGAGAAGCTGTACAAGGATCTCAACCAGACGTGGGAGGAAAAGCTTACAATGACTGAGCAGATCCACAAGGAGCGCGAGGCAGCACTTGAGGAGCTCGGCATCAGCATCGAAAAGGGTTTCATTGGACTCAGCACGCCAAAGAAGATGCCACATCTGGTCAATCTCAGTGACGATCCGCTGTTGGCGGAGTGTCTTGTCTACAACCTCAAGCCTGGCACCACTACAGTTGGTAATGTGGAGACCAATGCTGTGACTGGTGAGCCCAGCGGCGAGACATCGAGCTCCGTCGACATTAGACTCAACGGCAGCAAGATCCTGCACGACCACTGCACTTTCGAGAACGCGGACGGCATTGTCACTGTCGTACCCAAGGACGGCGCCGCAGTCATGGTGAACGGACGACGCATCGAAGCTCCCGAACGACTAAGTTCCGGCTATCGAGTCATCATCGGCGACTTTCACATCTTCCGTTTCAATCACCCGCAAGAGGCTCCCCCACAAAGGAAGGGAAGACGCAGTCTACGCAAGATACGTATTACGGCTGATGAGCTTGATGCCACGCCATCACGTACGCAGTCGCGACCAGGCCATGAAAGGAGCTCGAGTGCAGTTAGTCGAGCAATGTTTGATGTCGAGGAAATCGCAAGTCCAGGCACGGAGCCACCGGCGCCATGGCACAACTCAGCAAAGGACCTGGACTGGAACTTCGCTCGACGGGAAGCTGCCTCCGCAATTCTTGGGTTAGATCAGAAGATCTCGTCACTCACAGACGAGCAGCTGGATGTTCTGTTCGAGGACTTACAGCGCGTGCGAGCTGTGAGGAAGGATAGGCCTGAGAGCAAGCCTTTCGACACGAACGGTGGTGGTGATGAAGACTCAGACTCGACCACATCTCGATCAGTAGCAGTGCGCGAGAAGTACCTTAGCAATGGCACGCTCGACAATTTCAGCCTTGACACGGTGCTCACCGTACCTACTACTCCGATGATGGGCGGAGAAGACGATAGGCTCAAGCACGTGCGTCAGGAGCTCCAAAACCAACTCGATCAGCAGAAGATAGAATATCAGCAGAAGCTTCAGGACGCAGAACAGAGCAGCGTGGCAGTGGAAGAGATCAAGGCTGAGAAGGCCAAGATGGAAGATGACTTGCGATTGACTAAAGAGCACATGCAGAACCAGCTCGCCAAGCAGAAAGCAGAATTCGCCAGGCAGATCGCAGAGCTCAAAGCACCTAGCAAGCTGCAGAAGACTGGTGACGGGCAGCCTGCACTTAGCGAGCGCGACATCTACCTTGTAAAGCACGTGTTGCAGCATTGGCGTCAGCAGCGATATATCGCCATGGCGGCGTCAATCTTATCCAATGCGAGCTCATTGAAGGAAGCCCAGATCCTAAGTCAGCAGATGGGGTGCCACGTTGTCTTCCAATTCGTGATTGTCGATCTCGGACATACATTCGGCTCCTCGTATGACTTGGTCCTGAATGGCATTTCGGCCGAGGAGACAAATGATTCGGAGCTGGAGTACGCGCGGAAGCCATGCCTTGGGGTGCGCATAGTCGACTTCAACAAAGGTGTCGTGCACCTATGGTCGATCGAGAAGCTACACTCCCGCCTTCGTATCATGCGGCAGTTGGGACAGTACCTTGATCGACCGGAGTACATGAAGCACTTTCGACTTGGCAACCCTTTCGAGGAAGACTGCATGCCGGAGTACACTCGCGTGGGCGATGCAGACATCCCGCTTGCAGCCGTCTTTGAGTGCAGGGTCCAAGACTTCACGCTTGACGTCTACTCAACCTGCACTTGCTCGGTGGTCGGTATCGTACATCTCAGCGTCGAGCCTTCATCTGCTGAGGCGCCAAGCTCGACGCTGAAGTTCAACGTCGTGATGCATGAGCTCGCGGGCTTCCCGGAGCGTGAGGGTACAAGCGTGCACGCACAGCTCTTCATTCCTGGCGTTTCGGAAGAAGGCGGCGCCACCACAACATCGTGCATCAGCGACTTCGGTGAGGGCGCCGTTCGCTTCGAAAGCGTGCACTCCATGAGCCTGCCACTCACGGCACCTCGCGAGTCGAGCTTGCGAGTAAGCATCTTCGCTAAGGTGACGTCGATGCATCTCGATAAGCTCCTTAGTTGGGACGATATGCGCGATGCGTCGGCGAAGAGACCGGTGATGAAAAGATCTGTATCTGGGCGCATTCCAGAGCGCGAGTACTTGTCTACTGAGCGACATGACGTCTTTGCCAGGATCCAAGTGCTGGAGATCGGCGAGGATGGCACGTATCAGCCAGTCGAAGTTGTGTCACAGCACACGCTTGACCAGGGGGCGTATCAATTGCATCAGGGACTGCAGCGGAGAGTGGTCCTGCATCTTACGCATAACTCTGGGGACGCGCTGCCTTGGCGGGAGGTATCAGATTTCAAGATCGGAAGCGTGCACCTCCTCGATCATGCTGGCAAAGTGACGGACGCCGCTAGTGGAATGCCTGACCTTGCACTGAATTTAATATCGCCACCGATTATACACACTGCAGACGATGGCACGACCACTGTCAAGCTGACAGGCCAATGGGACAGTAGTGCTCACGGCTCTCTGCTTCTCGACCGTCCGACAATCGAGAACTACCGCGTTCAGCTCACACTCCATTGGCAGATTTCGTCTGACCGCACAGCACAACCCATGAAGTTCTCGCACGCCCTCGCAGTACAGACCCGACCGCGGACGTGGTTCAGACAGAACTCGATCCTAGCACAGCTCTGGCACAACACTCGAGTAGTGCATTCATCTGTTGGCAACTACTCTGTCGAGCTCAAGCCCGGTACTGTCAAGCGTTCTGGAGATCTGTGGAGGATGGACACCACGCAGGACTATATCTCCGGGCAAGAAGCGCTAACAGGTTGGGCTCCGAGGGGTGTATCATTGTTGCGTGATTTCATCGAGCTGAAGCGACGGAAGTGGAGGACAGCGGAGATGGAAGCCGCGAAAGCCGTTATCGGGTCTTTGGGCCTGTATTCGCCAACAGACCGCATGCAAATCGATGACGTCTGCGAAATGAGTGAAGAGCAAAAGACACTGTCACAGCGAGCTCTCGACTTATGGCAGACGAAGGACCACGACGCAGAGATCCTGCTCCTCCACTCAAAGCTCTCAACACCAGACGTCATCCCAGCTCGAAGCGCGAATGGCAACGGCAATGGCGTCCCTCGCGATCCTCCCCAAGCTCTCCTCGCACCCACAGTCCTCCCCATCGCCAAATCTCTAGACATCCTCAAAGTCGGCTACCTCCTCTCCCCAAACGCCCAAGGCACCCGCTGGCAACGCCACTACATCGAGCTGCGTCGCCCATACCTGCACCTCTACAACTCCACTGGCGACGAGCTGCCCTCCATTAACTTGACAAACTCGCGCATCGATAGTGAGCCGGAAGTGGGAAGGTTGCTAGAACGGCCGAACCTGAGGCTGGAGGTGTTTGCGATTTATGGAGGGAACAGGGCGTGGTTGTTTGCTGCTAGGAATGAGAGGGAGAGGGGTGAGTGGATTTGGGCTATTGATCGGGGGTATGCGGACAGTGGGGGGAGTAGTGATGGGGAGCAATCAATCTAGTGACTACATGTACGAGAGTGAGCTTAGTGCGATGGGGGCGAAGTGCGGGTTCACGGCGCCGGCTTGTTGGCATTTGGATGATACCCATGGATGTTGGTCGCGCTTAGATTCAGACTGTATATATGCGCCGCTGTTGCACAAATTGAAGCCTGTAGTACGCGTCAGGAAGTAGTGCTGCCTTACCGGTATTATCGCAGCACTCTACAGCACGTACCCTAGTCAAGCAATGCACCTCATCTTGGTACCGAAGAAAGGCGAGTGGGTGGTGAAAACACCGCGGCTGATGATGCTAAGAGCGGCAAAGCCAGAGTGAGGGCGCGCCAGTGAACGCGCAAATGTGACAATAAATGTCCAACGTGATGGAGTGCGAGTGCGAGCTGATGCCGGAGGGAAGCGATGTATTTTACTCCGAGATGAACGACCTTGGAAGCATTCCAATATGAACCAGGATGCTGGCGACGTTCCGCTAGTCATGGATCGCTTCCGAGGCCCAGATCTCATTGATATCGATGTCTAAAGATCGGTGACGTCTGACGACGCTGCATTGCTTGCCTTCGCAATACCGATGAGAGCATGAAGCCGCTTGGAAGAACATCACGTCGTCTCGACAGCCAGCGCCGAGATCTCGACGCCTCGCCGTTTGGCCCCTGCGGCAAGGAACACAGCTAACGTGTGTTTCAAGTATCAGCTAATGTTACTTCGTGCTTTGTAACTCCC
>JAVRRP010001058.1:0-11735 GCA_036872775.1 Oleoguttula sp. CCFEE 5521 | reverse complement strand
GTCTATTACCCTGCCAGCACGCCTCGATGGAAGATTTTCTTATTGACTTTGGGCGGGCTATGTCTGTCGTTCTGGTTTGTCAACATGCTCGGGATTGGACTCGGCTGTGGCATCGCGGCACTCCCAGCATGGTCCGACGCATACGCAATCTCCTCGGGAGCGCTCATCACTGCTGGCTACGCTCCTCTCGGTGGGTTTGGCAAGTTCTGTGCTGTGATTATCGCACTAGGCGGGATTGCGAATTGTGTTTCCGGTACCTACAGCGCTGCGATTGGATGCCAGATCATGGGGAGATGGGGACAGATTCTCCCACGCTGGGTGTGGGTGGTTGTGCTTTGCATCATCCAGCTCATCTGTGGTGTGGCGGGAAGGAACCAGCTCTTCGTCATCTTCACGAACTTCCTGGCGCTGATGGGCTACTGGCTGATGACGATGATCTGTATCGTCCTCGAGGAACACCTCATATTCCAGCGAGGAGTGCAGTTTGACTGGACAGCGTGGGATGACAAGACCAAGATGCCAATTGGTCTGGCAGCATTGACCGCGTTCCTACTCGGCTGGATGGGAGCGATCTTGGGCATGTATCAGGTGTGGTATGTTGGGCCTCTAGCATTGGCGTGCGGTGGTGCGGATGTGGGCATGTGGTTTGGGTGCATGTTTGCGCTTGTTGCGTTCCCGCCGCTCCGATGGCTGGAGCTGAGGAAGTTTGGAAGGTGAGGTCTCACTGCTTCCATACTACTACACCTCTGTTGCCGTGTTCTATACAAGCTACCTTCCGCCTTCAATCCTGTAAGTCAATGCAGGACACAGGGAACGACTACTCATCGATTACTACCGCTACGCGACTTTCACAATGGAGCTTGGAGATGACAGACCCAAAGTTATGGTTTGCTGAAACAATTGGATATCGCTTGAGGTCCGGGGCGCGATCCATGGGCGTAGAGGTTGGTGGAGTCTTCGGCTAGGCTCTCCGGATCTCAAGGACTACATACACCTACCCACTCTGTTTATTAATTCGCATCGCTGGTGGGTAATAATCAGAGCTTGTGACCTGTGTCGGAAGAGGGTCAAGTACTGGAAAGTCATCGCCGCTTGCGGTCTGTGTAAGTCACTGGTCGGTCAGTCTGGGTACGGCCTATGGCCCAAGGTGCTCGAGAGCTGGCGAAGAGGTGAGTTGACGCTAGAGACCATATCACTGGTGGCAGCATGATTGGGCTTTTGACACTAACGACGCCACCATTCGTGGCGCTCTCGATAGCTCTGTCTCGCAGAAACAGGTGACACAGCATACCTGGATAATAAATTATCGTTGCTGAACCTTCACTGGTGCCCCAATACGGGAGTTTACATTGATGCTGACCACACGCTTGCGGAAAGTCAAATGCATGAGGACATGTCCAACATACACAAATAGTGACAATAAGCCCTTCGCACAGGTTTGATCACTCCTTTTCGACACACTCGACTTGAGCACATAAAATCACTTACACTACACGGTTCAAACTACCGGGCATACCAAAAGGACCTCCATGGCGCAATTTACACGCACCCTTGGTGAAGTCATGAATGCGACTCTTCCACAGGAACTTGTCGATATGGTGGAGAGCTTTGTGTTCACGAATGGACCTCAGGCCGTAGTGTCGATCGAAGCCGGCTGCTACTCCCCTCCGTCCAACATAACGGTCAATAAAGCATACCGTCAGCGCCTGCGTAGGGACTACTATCGCCACACGACTTTCGAAGTCAGGGATGCTGCAACATGCATTCGATGGCTCGAGTCTCTACCGACGATAGTGCAGCTGGACATTAACACTATCCGCCTTGGCGGTCCACCAAATTTTGCCGAAGCAGTCAGATCGATCAGGAAAGCCAACGCCCTGGTCATGTGCCCTTGCAAATTTGGCGCACGATGTCGCTGGGAGGAACTGGGCAGTTGTCTGACCTGGCTGAGGGAGAAGTACTTTACAAGTCCACGTCCTGGAGGCCGAGACGCAGTGCGGTGGCGGGACACGGCCTTCCGAATACAACACGAAGCGATCAAGACGTGGTTCTGCTTGCCCGATCATAACGAGAGAACGCCGAGGATCGAGTGGACCCACTACTACCGCGATGCACTGGAGCGTATCAACCTGGCTGGTTATGAGATCCTACTGTCGCGAGTGGTGTTCGGACGGCGTAGCTACTCTCTGCCCAGCCATGCTGGAACCGACGACGAAGATGATGAGGACGAGGATCATACGATGGACGATGCCTCGATGTTGTCTCAGAGTTCGGCGAACGATAGCTCAGATTACTTCCAAGATACCATGTCGGACTCTGAGGACGAGAAGTGATCTTGTGACGCCAGCTTCGAGGGAGCCGAACAGAAGACATGCCTCACGATGCTGTGCATTGGCGATGTTCTCTCGTTTGCGTACAAATAGCTCCTACTACTGTCAGCTAAGTCACATATAAATATATGTTCTTCCTTCTTTTTGACGGGAACAAGAAGCGGCCCGCTGCGCCCTGCCGCCAGAAGATCACAAAAGACACCACTTCAGTCGCCCGAATTCGACACGTGGGTGAGGAGACATGCCCATATGCACGTGCAGTGGCATGGTCCCGATGGAGTGGCGCATGGCTTCTGGGTCGGGATGAATGTGCGTGAGGCGAAGAAGATGTTGGTCAAGGCTGTGAAGGGAGAGTGCAAGAAGACGGCTTGAGGTTGCGAAGATGTCTGGTCACCGCAAGTTATGGCGGTGTCTGGAAGAAGAGGGTGGGTGAAGCCAGGCGACAGGAGAGTGAGGGTGTGCGAGGAGATCCAGCGGAGCTTGGGGTCAACGCAGAGGATAGAGAAGAGACTCGGAGATGCTAATTCATCGCGAGCATTGCCGAGGGGTTGCGAGCGAATCGACTGTCCTTTGATTCCACTGCAGCATTTATTCTGGGTAGGTATTCTTTCCTGCTCTACCTTCACCCATCAACGTTTGTCGAGGCATGTCGGCTGGCTTGAGAAGCGGCTCCGGCGATGCTGAAGCCTCTTGAGTAAGCTAGCTCAAGGTCAATCTCCCATACGTACTCCACGTTGACATGTGCTATGTTCCCTAATTTCTGTACTTGTCTGCACGGTCTCTTAGGCGATAGTTTGTATCCTTCTACTTCACTTCACGTTCGCGGGAACAAAGCGGCCCGCAGCGCTCTTCCGCCAGAACATCTTGATGACTCTACAGCAATTTGTTTGTGCACTTCTCCCACCGATCATCGCCCTTCACAAGACTTCGCTCAATCTTACCTCTCGGAGGCCCTCAGACATGATGGCGTACACCGCAAGTGCAATGCCATACACTGCGGTGCCATCTATCACGAATTATCCTGCTACGCCCTCTCCGACCGTCGCTTCCACTACTGTCGACCCGGCCCTCGTCGCACGGCTACGCAGCCTGCCTCAAGAGCTCTTCGATCATATCCGCGACTTCGCCCTGTAGCCCGACGACAGCCTCGAGAATCAAGGCATTACCATTGACAAGCAGTGGCGTGCACCTTCGGCCCTTCAAATTAGCAGTGCATCACGTCAAGCATGCGCTTCCCTGTACTACCGCACCAACACGATTGACTTTAGCGCCCTCCCAACGGACAAAGGTCTCGACCTCTGCCTCGAGTGGATGTCTCACCTTGGTATGGACCAGAGAGCCGATATCAGCCGCGTGATCTTCCAGGATCCCGCCTTCCATTACTACGGTCCACTCGACTGCACGAAGCTCGCGAAGTACATCAGGTCCGACCCTACGGACGAGGACCGCATGTTCTCAAATCGCCACCACGCGGTTCACTCGATGGAGTGTTTCAAGCGGCTTAACAAGAGGACGAATCGCGTGTGCAATATCGTGGCCACCTGGGAGAAGGTCAGAGGCACAACTAAATGTCAAACATCGCAGCACATCCTGCGAACAAGATTTTCGCGATGGGTGGCAAGGACTCTACTGCTCAAGATACGGTGATTCGGCGAGGATGGAGTTGTGCATGATCTCTGGGTTCCAAGCGGATTCCGTGGAGCGGCGCAAGCATTGGTGGAAGCAGTCAAGGCGGAAGTCGGGCAGGTAAAGTGAACGCATATCGTCGTGTCGGAAGATGAGTCAGGTGATAAGGCTGTGGATGAGTGCGACGATGCGAGGGAAGATTGCTCAAGCGCTGCGAACGACAAGGATTTTGTCAAAACATTCTCTAGGAGGACGTTGCTCCCTATGGATCCTGCGCTTGTCAGCCGCCTGCATGATCTCTCCCCGGAGCTCTTCGACATGATCAAGGTGTTCACTCTACAGCCAAATGCAACATATCAGAACGAGAACATCTCCATTACCGAGCGTTGGCAGGCGCCTTCATTCCTCCAAATCACGAGCGCATCACGCTATGAATGCGCCGAAGCCTATTATGGCACCAACATCTTCGACTTCAGCTCCATCTCCACCGATGATGGCTCAAAGCTCTGCGCAAAATGGTTCAACGCCCTGCCTCCAACCCACCGCGACCACGTCATGCGTTACTCCTTCACCGACAGTGGGCCATACCCTACTTCGCCTCTCGACTTCTCGAGGATGCAGCATTTCATGCGCGCACACGACACTGTGCCCGACGTGCACCTGCGGCTGCTACAGAATAAGGTCTCTGTCAATGCATTGCAGGAGTTCTACAACCGTGTTAGGGGCGTGATAAGTGCTTCCGCGAAAGTCGTCAGGGACGCGACGGTACGGGATCATCAGCTCATTGCTTGGCTGAGAAGCCGTTTGCAGATCCCCTTGCAGTTGTTCGGGGAGGACGGAGTGGTCCACGACCTGTCGCCATGTCCACGTGCTGCGGCTACGGCGTTGGTGGCAGCTCTGCGGCAGGAGTGCGACAAGGCCTAGTGAGGAGCTGCAGATGCCTATAGAGGAGTGTCCAGGCCGTGTGTGGTGGCAGTATAGCAATCCCCGACTTTGTCCTTGATTACATACAGGGAAGTACGGAATCGTCGACGGTTCGGCAGGCTGGACAGTCCTCGATATCGTAAGTGATGTCAACGATGGCGCGAGTCATGTGAGTGATGAAACATTATTCGCACATTCATGAGACGTTGATTCTGCTCGACACTATCGGTTACTCAGACTGCTATGTAACGCTTTCATCTCCATGGAATCCTTACCCAAGGGTCGTCGTCGTCGGTCATCATCTACTGTCAACCGCTCCTCGCTCGCCTGTGTACCATGCCGTCAACGCCATGTCAAGTGCGACGGTGACCGACCGGGATGCACTCGATGCGCTACTGAGCAGAAAGACTGCTATTTCCTCGACTCCCGGCGGGGTGGCCTCACAAGGAAAGCACTTGCGGAGCGTCAACGCAGGTTGCAAGACCAACGTGAGACTCCGCGGGCTCAAAACTCTGCCGCTTCCCAGCAATCGAGGAGCGAGAGCGACTGTCAACGTGATGCGACTGATGTCAACGCGGATCTCGATGTAGGCCATGCCTCGCACGCAGCATTGACATATTACCCGTCGCCCATTGACTCCGGGCCTGCGTCGCTACAAATGTTTTCGGATCACGTTCTGGACATGCCCGACGATTACTCCATCGCCCTGTATTACAGGAACTTTCATCACATGCACCCGTGTGTGCTTCCTTACTATCATCTCGGCAGGCTTCTCGGCCGATTGAGCGCTCGCTCCGATCTTACACTGCTCCTGAAGGTGATGCGATCAATTGGATCCTTATATGCTCCCTCGGCAGACTGCACTCCCCAAAAGATCGCAGGTCGTGTAAATTATGGTGCAGATCCAGTGCAGGACGCGTTCTCGGCACAATGTCTTCTATTGAACTCGATTGCTCTTTACTGGTGCGGAGCAGAACAGGACTCCCGAGATGAGATGGACCTCGCGATTCGGATTGCACTCTTGATATCTATGCACAGCTGCACTTTCGCGACTGCACACGGGTTGGGCATTCCAGCACTGGAGGAAAGCTGGCGGAGAACGTGGTGGCAGATCTGTATTGTTGATGCTTATTATGCAGCTATGTTGCACAGCACGTCCCCCTTGATATGTAGATCCGACATAACGACTGAGCTTCCATGTGAGGAAAGCGAGTTCGAATCAGGTGTACGCTCGAATTCCTGTCCTAGTCGGTTGGAAAATGATCTTCTGCGCTTACCTTTGACAGGTCATGCCTACTCCCAAGCATTGCAGAGACTTCGATTCCCGGGAGTTCGACACCGAAAATCATGTATTTTCCTCATTTGCTTATCTCATCGGAGCCTTCCGAGCCCTGAATCATGCAACGGACAATGCAAAAGAAAGCACCGCTGCCCGCACTAGCATGCATCCCTTCGAAACGCTCGCCATCTCGACCCACGCCTGGCTACTGCTATTGCCGGAGTCCAAGACACAAGCCCATCTTTGGAACTCTGACACCGACGAGCTCATGTATCAAGCGCACATGGCAATGCATGCGTAAGTATGACCGAAAGATCGCGATTTTGCTCGCGTCTTCACGAAGAGTCCCACCCCGAACCTCGCTTTCCGTTTAGACAACATGTTCTCAACTGACTTTCGCATGACAGCTCCACCGTCGCCATACATAGACGATTCTCGGGCTTACTCTTTGACCCAGTGGAAATATTCTCAAGTTGCCCGACGACCTCGTTTAGCGATACACTACACGTCTCTCCCGCCTCAGGGGAATCCCACACTAAATGGTGCATACAAGCAGCTTCGGCACAGATCAAGATCCTTGCACGGCCAGGTTTGCCTAGCGAGCATACACCGTTCACTATCTGCATGCTCGTCAATGCCACTATCTCACTGATTGCCGCATGCAAATACGAGCCTCTGGTCTCGAGTGCTATAATGACGAGGGAACAAGTACGATTAGGCGTCGGGTGCTTGAAGTCCTTTGCGAAGATCTGGGCGAGGGCAGAGCGAAGTCTGCGAGAAGTTCAAGGGATAGCAAGAGAGGTACTACTGGTTTCGTCGGCATGACTCTCGATCGAGGAGGCAACAGCAGAATGCGCGAAGAAGACTGGAACCAACTGCTGCCAACATGTATGCAAGAGTCTTCTATCACCTAGGCCGGTGCCATCTTCTTCATCACGGCTTCTAAATACTCTTCGTCAATCATGACAAGCCCAAACGGCCCATGCGCCTCAATGATCGCATCAGCCTTTGCAGTCTCCATCACCAGCGTAGCAATAATGCTCGCCTCTTCCGTTTTTGACGCGTTGTCACTGATCCGATGCCTACAGCCTGGAGCCTCATAGAAGCTTTCCCCGGCACTCAGCACTGCCATTGGTTCGTCGTTCATCTTGTTGAGGACGGTGCCAGTGAGCACGACCACAGCTACAGAGGCGCCGTGGTGAGTGTGAGGCGGCGTGCAAGCTCCGGGCGGGAAGGTGACTTTGAGACCGATCATGCTCTTGTCGGGGGTGTTGAGGAGTCTGTATTTGTATACCAGCTCCAATGATGGGAAGG
Organism: Oleoguttula sp. CCFEE 5521; assembly: GCA_036872775.1. Lineage (NCBI taxonomy): Eukaryota > Fungi > Ascomycota > Dothideomycetes > Mycosphaerellales > Teratosphaeriaceae > Oleoguttula > Oleoguttula sp. CCFEE 5521. The sequence goes on along the minus strand of JAVRRP010001058.1, from coordinate 4,262 downwards.
GAGAGCTTGAGGGAATCGTTAGCCTAGATGCACAAGTGACATAGACAGTGGCGAAGCTTACTTCACATCGTATACTGGCTCTTCCATCTGCGCGACTTCGGAGTAGACCATAATGCTACAGCGGGTTGCAGTTTCAAATGTGTGACTTGAGGGTTGGTCTTGTGAAAACGGACAATGGCAATGAAGCGCTGATGGCGTAAAGTCGTTGACAACTTGAAGTGACTAAGAGGGTTTGCGTTGACACCTTCTTTCTCGGTTGCGCCATAGGCTCTTTTATAGGGCATATCGCGCACTCGGGATCACAGGCATAGGAGGTTGACATTGCGTCTGCGGTAGGCTATTCTCATGACAGTGTTCACTCTGATTCGACCGGTGTCTCGTCAGCTTGACGAGTACCCGGAGCTAGAGCCAAGTCCGCAACCTCGGCGAACCGGTAGATATCTTCGTACTCTCTTACACTCCAAATGTACACTCTCAGGACTAAAGCAACGCACGTGGGTATAGACCACATGGAGTCTTGGCCGCTAAACATGTAGTGGAAACATTGAATGCGAAGCGAGAAGACGCGAGCACCCGAGGCCCATGGATCTATCACCGAATTACATGTATTAGGCTCTTCGTTCTTATGTCTCGCAGGGAAGCATCTCCTGACTAGGCGACGACTGATCAAACCGCTGTACTTGACACTGCAGCGCGAGCATCTGTACATGGCCGACTTAGAGACACATGCTCTGTGAGCAACTTTGGCCAGAGCTTCAGGACCTTGATTCGTCTACCCAAGCACTTACATCGCAACTGTGCGTCCCGCGAGACTTGAATAACACAATCACCCGAAGCTCCTACCTGACTGGAGCCAGTCGTCAGTATGGACAGTACGTTCAGGCTCCGCTTGTATGCCCTGCCCTCGGAGCTGTTCGCACTCATCGAAGACCTCGTCCTCAGCCCAGATGACACTGGGAACCCGAGGGTGATTTCGGTAGAGGATTCCTGGTGCCCTCCCTCCGTTCATCAACTAGACACCGCCACTCGCCGCACGCTCTCAGCAGCCTACTTCACGACCCACATCTTCGACTTTAGCACCCTCGTTTCCACATCACTGGGCATCTCCCTCTGCGCCCGCTGGCTCGACCACCTCGACCGCGGCTCGCGCGCCAAAATCCGTCGCATTCGTTTTGCAGCGAGCTACGATAGCCCATCTCTGCCACCGCTAGACTGCTCGACGCTCTGGTCTCGCATGCTGCAGCTTCCCAGCCAGGACATGTTACGCTTGGATCTCGGAGATTTCGAACCCTTAAGTGCTCGTAGGTTAGCAGACTGGATTAATCGGCAAGCCGAGGAGATCACGCCGTTGCTTACGGAGCAGTGTCTGGGTCGATTTGAGTGGGGGGAGGGAAACTGGCTGTTGTATATGCTCGGGAGGGCGGAGATCAAGGTCCTCTGGTGTGGCGCTGATGGAATGGCGAGGGAGATGTGGGTACAACTGCATCAATATAAGGCCAGGAAGGCATTGGTCAGCGCCGTGAAGGAACAGTGCGCTGGGATGAGGACTACTATCGAGGCCGCCTGAGTAAGCCGAGTAAGTCTGCTACTACGCAATCTCCGCTTTCCGAACAATTCTGTCAGCTTCGCACGTGCGACCATGTACTGCGGTGTCGGCGCTATTTTTCATTAGCTGCATTCTTGAGAGAGAGCATTCAGTCGGTGGGCAATGTGCTTGCGGCCTATGCCACCCCATGGGCACTGCCATCGGCAACCTGCTGATGTGGCGCACTCAGCAGCTCAAGCAGCAGATCACCGCCGTTGAGATCTCCAACCGTTTGAAGGATCGGAGGCACGATCCGGCGTGCCGTTCGAGGAACAGCGTCCGCAGAGCGGGACGTGGAGTGTGTTGCATATGCGATATATCGCTCTAGCGTCAGCGCCTTCGGCGAGTTTCTCGAGAGCAAAGTCGGAGCACAAAGCGGTTCAGGACACTACTCGAGTGGGTCCGGAAGCAGTACTCACGACTGGGAACACTGCACTGTGCTTCACTCGCTGCATTCGCAGCAAGTGTGGTAGCTACTCGTGTACAGTGGGTCGCGCCTTCCGGCAGTATCCCACTTGCTATGAAAGCAGATCCCGGCATGAACTTCGATGCTCACTCTGCAGTCCAACACAGCCTCTGATAAAGAACTTCAGCGACTAGCTCCCACCAAAACCCAACGTCCGCTCTGAAAGGTGCAGTCGCCACACGCAGGTGCGCATTCAACTTGTCGACGCACCTGCCCTTACAATCTTTTCCCTCACTCCTCAGCACCTACCTTCATCACCATGGAGAGCGTACTCGTCACCAACGTCCGAGCCCTACCTCCTGAGCACTTCGACACCAACCAGCACAGCTTCATAACCGCAAGCTGGCGGCCACCCTATCACTTCCACCTAAATCAAGCCACAAGATCAACTTTCCTCACCGATTACCTTCTCGACACAATCTTCGACTTCAGCAGCCTAGACACGTCCGCAGCGCTCGCCCTCTGTGCGCACTGGCTCAACAGCTTGCCGAAGTCATACCCGCTCAAACGGATGCACCATCTCCGCTTCGCCTGCAGCTATGCAGCCTGGTCGCCGCCACTCGACTGCGCTGCACTGTAGAAAGCCTTCCAGATGATCAGTGACAAAGAAGCGGACCGCATCGCTCTCGAGGACGTGATCCATCAGCCTACACACGTTTGCTTAGAATTCTCAACGAGGAGATTGAAGCCCTGGCTGACCCGCGTCAGGAGACGCGCGTAAGGCGTGATCTTCGGGAGGAAGGTGGATGGTCTTATGCGAGCACAAGGGCGGAGATGAGGGTGCAGTGGTGCGGGCTAGATGAGGTGGTGCATGAGGTGTGGATGGCTCTCGGTTACGAGAGTGCCGAAGACACGCTCATTCGAGATGTGCAGAGGGGGTGCAGGAACAAGGACGACGGCCAGTGACGTCGAGCTTACAGTCCTGATGTGCTGCCAGAGGTGCGACTTGTCGAGGTCCGGCGGGCTTGGTGTTTCTGATGGGGAAACACTCCAGAGTTGCGCTCTGTCGCACTGAGTTCTGGACCTAAGGTCGGTGAACACACTTCAGTAGAAGCACTCGTAAGTCAAGCTTTCACTTGGGAGTATCTCTTGGCTCACTTACCGCAATCTATTGTGCCTATCCTCGTGTAGCGTACAGTGGATCATGCCTACCGCCGGTGTCATTAACAACCTGCCACTTCCACAAACTTCACCCTGCGAAGCTCGCCACAAGACGGTTGCCATGCAGACACACTCCGACTTGCCATCCACAACAAATTAGACGACTTCCTGTCACCTTCAGTAATGATATCTCCAAGCACGGAGTCGACTGAAGCTCGTTCTGGCCGCACGAAACCGCTGGGACCGTCCCTGGAGATGCCTATCATTGACGATGCCCTTACAAGCAGGGCCCTCGCCCTACCGCCTGAGCTCTTCGACATCATCAAAGAGTACACGCTGCAGCCCGGATCAGATGCTTAAGTGATTTTGATGACGGAGTCCTGGCGCCCACCCTCACTCCTCTATCTCAACACTGCCATGCGCCTCGCGAACTCTGGAGCCTACTACGCAACTAACATCTTCGACTTCAGTGCTCTAGCCAGATGCGCAGGCAGCGACCTCTGTATCCGCTGGGTCCGCGATCATCCTCCTTCTGTCCAAGCCCAGATCAAGCACATCCGCTTCATAGACAGCTACAACACCATATACCCGCCACTGGACTGCTCAGCGCTATGCTGCGCTCTTCAGACCGCCGGCAACGAATCATCAAAGCACATCAAGCTCGGCGCCGTGGACAGCGCAACGTATTCACTCTTCGAAACTGGACCTACTCGCAGCTACTCTTCATGTCGATGACAGGCCCGGGCGCAAGACTGCCGGGTTTCGTAAAGGTGATAGGGGACTGGCGATACTACATGGTGGATAGGGCGGAGACTAAAATCCGTTGGTTTGGGAGGGACGGGGTGCAGCGCGAGACGTGGGTACATCTCAACTGTAACGACGCTGAAACGGTGCTAGTAGCGGCTGTGAGGGAAATTTGTAGAAGACTGGAATGAGGATGGTGATATGCAGCTCATTCAGAGCATCAGAAGCACGAGAGGAATACTCAACAAGATTAACAAAAAGTATGCTCGTCAACATTTTTTGATGATGGCCTGACGCAGATCGAGTACTGATAGATTGTAACCGGGAGTGTAAGTCACCTTCAAAGCACTTCACCTCACGGGCAAT
>JAVRRP010001057.1:0-11752 GCA_036872775.1 Oleoguttula sp. CCFEE 5521 | reverse complement strand
TTTGGAGGGGTGGCAGGTCTTCGCTGCGGTACTGGTCGGCGTTGTCGGATCGAGGCTCGGTGCGCATGCGCCGCCAGAAGGTCTCGCGGAGGGTGGAGGAGGTGGAGATCGCTCGTGCAGGGCATCTCCGCTGCGCCGTTGGACAGCGACTCTGCGTCGCAGGCCATCGGGTACATTGCTGCGCTATTCTGTCGTGGTTCGTCGGGCGTGTAGAATGTACCGAGCGACTCTGTTCGGCGTTGTATGACCTGATGGCTGGTCCAAAGGTGCTATGCCTGGCCGAGCAACATGTTTGCTCACGAAGCTGGCATCGTAAGAAGCGCAGCAACGAAGCTGATGGCGCAGAGAAACCATCGAGCGTCCGCATCACTCGAGCTCGGGAGACTTGAAAGCGCCTTGCAATCGGGATGCACGAGAATGAATTGAATGCAATAAATCTATCTTACCCGAATGCCGCCCATCGTCCGTGCGCCCACGTGGAACCCTTATCCTGAGGTTCGACCATGAATGTCGCCCCATCGACGTTACCTCATCAAGCAAGGCTAAGTTACTTGACGACTGACAATTGAAGACGTTTGCAATGAGAGCTTGCTTCGTGGACTACCGATTGTCCTCTTACGTGTCTGACGCTACCAATACTCGCCCGGCCCAACAGGAACGACATACTTCTTCCATCGCTCGAGACTATTCGCTTTTCTCCACACATCTATCCCTCCCGCCACGCCATGCTTGTTCACCCTCCAATGCCGCGACTCCAGATTCGCCAGTGCGATCTCGAGAAACGCTCGCAGCTGAGGCGGATGCCAGTGGTTATACGGATTATGCCCCAATCGCAGCAGATCATCGAAAGTCACCACTGGCGAGCCATCGCTCTGCTTTGCATGATTATGTGAGAGTCCCGTAGCCATTCCCGAAAGGGAAGGGTAGAACAAGCGCGAAGCCATCCTCCTGCGGGTAGTGGTGACTACGATCGCAAGCCAAGAGGTACAGGCCGCAGCGACTGGCTTTAGGTACTAGACCATATCTCATACCCGGTCCAATGTGGTGTTTCGCGTCAACGGCTTCGTCGCCGGCGCAGAGAAGCATCTCTGGAGTATCGGAGAACTCTGGGACGGGTGCGTGTGAGGCCGAGATCTGCGGGTTAGGTATCCTGAGTCCTGGCGCTATGTACTCGAAGCGCGGCTTGCGGGCTTGGAGAAGGAACTTCCGGGCGAAGCCATCAGGTATGTTTGCTGCTTCAACTTCATCTCGATTGAGAAGTACGCCAGCGGGTGTACTCTCGTCGAGACCCATTTTGCTTTCAATGCACACCACTAGAGCCTCCCACGTTGCCAACGTGCGGGTCAAGTCCTCAGTCGTGAACGACTGGATCGTCCAGGGATCACTGCCGCCATACCACCGCTTCGCGCCGGTCTTAGGATCCTCTTGTGGGCCACCACGCGGGTGCCACTGACCGTCAGATCCTATCTCGCGCCATTCTGTGCCAACAAGGTCCGGTATCGCGACGACTTTCTGGCACAAGATCATCTCGATCCAAACCGAAAGTATGGACTCCAATGGCTGCCAGGGACTGGCCAGATACGGCTCGAGATAGTAACACATATCGAAGTGCATGTGAGCCTCGCGGACATCGGTATCGTAGCTGTGCAACAGCTCTATCAGCTGTGACCTCCGCGATGGAGGCATGATCTGCCCTTACACCAGACCATCCATCTTACTCGCGTGCCCCATCAGCGTTCCGTAGAACGTAAGTATCCGCTCCTCGTCATCGTTACTATGCCAGTCGCCGTGTGGGCCCAGCGTATCCACATGGAAGAAGAAGTTCATCTTCTGGCCATTGAACTCAGCCGTATCCTCAAGCGTGAGAGCAGCAGCCAAGAACGCGCGAATCGACGAGTGCCTAACACTTTTAGCATCCGAATCTATGTCGATGACTGGTCGCGCAAGTCGGTCGAACTCCGAAGCATCTCGTCCAAACGTGACCCAGCCGTGCTTGAGGATTGCGTTGTAAAGAGCAGCACAGCGCTCGTAGTCCATGCCATCGAGATCTTCGAACGGAGGATTCTCACGAGTGACGAGCTGGTGCTGGACAGCGTCGAGAATCTCAAAGTAGTTCGTCATGTCCGGCGCCGTCTCTGTATGGTCAGCCATACCATGTAGAAACGACGGTTTGAACGATCCCAGCAAGTGCGAAGTGATTTGGCCGTAGGGCGAAGGCAGCAAGGAGAGGTAGATGCGATTGAGAGCCAGTCTACCTACAGCGAGGTATACCCAGTGTCCGATCGCGGAAGTCTCTCACGCCAGAAGCGCTGCCTATACCAATCTATCACCTGCCTTACATTAAATGAACATGGCGACATGTTGCCTAATTGACGCGACGTTGCGGCACAGTAGCCTACGAATCCGGTGGACTCCGTGCCGGTCAGTCCATAGCGATCAAGAGTGGGCTCAGTGGCATCTACAGGTGTCGCTAGCGACTTTGATTGACCATGCTGTGCGAGAGCAGCCGTCGCGTGTATGCAATATATATTCAGCGAGAGAGTGACCAGCGTCCTGCTATGGTGAGAATCTGGACTCAGCTTTCAGGGCGTTCAGATTGGATATCGTACGGTTGTGCTCGCACTGGGATTGCGAGTATCCGCCAAATCACTGCTAATTAGCGGTTAGTATGGTCGGCAACCACTGACACCGAGTGAGGTGTACCGGAGCGTCTATATAGCCGTCGATCGAGACGATCTTGTCGACGAGATATGTGGTTGTTGTCACTTGGGGTTACGACAGGGTTAGGGTTGCTCGCTCGTCGGGCGATGAAGACAATCTATTCACATGTGCGGAAGAATAGGGATGAAACTTATGAAAGACCAGCGCCGGCACCGACTGAACGATTGCATCCAATTGCAGATACATGACCAAATTCGATAGGACTTCTCAGCACTTCGGAAATTCCGTCTATCCAAGCTCTCTCGCTAAACCCTCGCAAATGCCATCAAATGCCCCAGCTCCGCGCTAAATGTCAGATCTGCCTCGATGCTCATCCAATGCCCCCGTCCGCACTTCTTCCCTTGCTGCACCAGACTACACCCTCCCCTTCTTCACCGGCATGAAGATGTCCACCTGCCTCCTCCGCTTCGGCTGCATACCTGCTCTGGGTGACAAGACTGCAGGACTCAAGCTTCGCCCGCCGGTGCCCTGGCTCATGCCAGGACTACTCGCGGTCGTAGGCGGTGATGGCGGGAGCTGCAGGTGATCTGACTGGTATTGCAGGCCTGGATTGTCAGCCGCCGTGCTTGCGGGTGACGGGAGGGGGACCGGGTAGTGAGGCAGCGGCCGAGCTGACAACTTTGCTGGTAGTATGTTGCGTTTCGGCGGCGACGCCTCGACTGCTGGTAATGGCATCGTGACAGTATGGATGCTCGTATGTGTTGATGACGGTGCTCGTGCGGAGGAGGTTTCAGCCACTGTCTTCCTACCCGACTGCGTCAAGTCCCTCAATCTCTGCTCCCTCTCGCGCATCTGTTGCAGTCTTGCAGCGTCCAGCGCAGTATCAGTAGCTGATCTCTTCCCCGTCGGCGCAAAGACCTTCCGGATCTCAGTTTTCGGCTCTGCAATCCTCTTGATAGCCTCGGCAGCGCGTTTCGCAGCCGCGGTCACTTCATTGTTGTAGTCCGGTCGCATGCTCTTCGGCGCGACAAGGATTTGCGTCTTCCCACTTGCAATGCCAGTCTTCGCGAAGGTCTGCATGTGTGGCTTTTGTTGTTGCGCCCGAGCCACGACCGATCGTTTGATAGCTTGCAGTGGTCGAGCCGAACTCGAGACTCCAGCAGCATGCTGATGCCCCCTTGTGTTCAGCACGCCGTCTACGAACATCGCCTGCTTAGCAGGCCGTGCAATAACCTTGTTGACAAACATCGTCGAACCCTTCTCCTCCTGCAACCCCAGCAACGTCCTCTGTAACGCGTCCTCGGCGCTCTTCTTCTTCGCTTCCTCTTCTCTCCGCAGCTTCCGGTAGACTTTGTGCCATGATCTCGGATTTTTGGGGTACAGCATTTTCCTCTTGCCGTCCGGGATGTCCCGAATGATGAATGCCTGCCATAGTGGAGCAGACCTGTCGGCAATGTGCGGGCTGTTGGCCTCGATTTTCAGGAGGTGGTCGGGATTGTCTATGCGCCTGAGTATGGGCTCGAGGAGCTCGTAGGGCGTGTCGCCGACGTCTTCGATGCGGGGAAGGGTCCGAATAGCGGCGCGTTGGGCCATGAGGGCGAGTGACGAGACAGGCATGGTGGTGTCGTCGAGGTGGTGACTGCCCGCGCGTGCTATGTGTGAAGCTCAAGTCACGCACAAGTGCAGTAGGTGGTGGTTGCGAACAAAGAAGTATGGGTGGTCAAGTCGGGTCGGAGAGTTAAAGCGGTATGTGCAGTGGTCAAGGAGAGAGGAACATGGTTTGTTATAGACGCGTCAGGTACATGTGAAACTTCGTGCGGGACTGTGAGGACGCAACAAGAGAAGGGAGTGCGGTTCATGATGACCCAATGCAATGGAGCTGACCAAGTGCTAAGCTTTGAGGCGCTCGGGCCGCGTCGATCACCCGGACATGCAGCCGACGTGGACGGAAGTGAATGCGACTGTCCTATACGCATGCGCTGCATATCCGGAGCATTGCCAACAAGCAGATCGTCCACAGGGCACGTTCACGCAACATGACTTCCTTCAACTACGGCTTCCTCCCGCCAGCTGAGGAAGATGCCCTACACGCCAGTCGCCTGCTAGCAATCGAAGAGCGACCCTTCCAACGCGTGACCCGCCGGCTCTTGGATCGTGACTCGCTCCTACGCACGGTGCCAGCTCAGCTTCCCTCTCCGCCACCAGAAGGCGAAGATCAGGATGAGATAGTATCAGACCAGAACATCAGCGACAATGATGCACAGAGACGGCAGACTTTTCTCGAGGAGGTGCTGCTAGACTTTGCGAATCTCGAGAGCAGCATAACGCGCATCCAGCTCATTCACGACTCAAACAAACGCGAGCGGGACCGCTACGCAGAGGCGAAGCAGAAGATAGAGAAGGTTTCACGGAAAGTGCGGGAGAGCACGCTTGAGCTCCGCACCTCGTTGGTAGAAGCCCAGAAAGTGCTTCAACTTAGGAAGGGCTACGATGAGCTTGCGCTCAAGGTGCTGGCTGACAAGAAGCTCAAGTCACGCGAAGAGGCAAGCGAGGATGTCGCAATGCTTATCTGAGATGGAGCAGGCATAGTAATCTCGTATGGGCGTGAAGGTGGGATTTGGAGTCGTCGAGTATCGTCGTTGACACTCTGGCAGGCTAAAGTTCGTACATGTAGTGGGGAACTTAAGCGAAGTGCCTGCATTAGCGCGAACGCGAGAAAGTCACGTCCTCGCGTCCTCCCTCCCCCTCCCAGCACTCTCGCACATTACCGCAGTGCCAACGAGATACCAGCGATAGATCATCATTGTATCGCAACCATGTCGTCCCCAGCGCAACGCCGCTCGAATCGCAACTCCGTCAACGGCACACCGCGCCGCTCCCAGCGCTCCTCTCAAGCCCCTGCGTCCAGTCCAGCACTACCCGCAAACACCAACAGCAATGGCGAGCCACGATCAGACGCCGCAGGGCTAGACGCAACACCTCGAAGACAGGTGCAGATTTCGCAAAATCTCTCACAGAGTCAAGCACCGCCGACCAGCTCACCGCTGTTCTTCGGCTCCAGTCCACAGGGCGGCGAGAGTCAAAGTCAAAGCCAGAGTCGGCTTGGTGTAACGCAGGGCAATGGCGCAACGAACGTTAGCTCGCCGCTGAGGAGGCAGGTTGCCAATGGGAGCAGTGAGGGTGGAAGGACGCCAAGGGTGAATGGCAACTATGGAGGCTGGTAGTGACCCGCGACAGCGAAGTGAGCATGTCTGACACTTTACAGACTCCTCCCCCATCCACTACGTGTCGAGCTCAGATCCAGCCGGACCGACTACAAATGGCCACCGCGCGCCGCACACAAGCTCCAGCGGGCTGTTTATGAGGTCTAGCGCGGGCAACGCTCCGCAGTCAGCAAGAGAACGGAGACATGATCTCGATTCAGCGTTACTTGAGAATGGCACTGGACCCAGGCGAAGACTGTTGGTCGATGCAAACGGTATGCCAGTACCTGCAGACTCGGACGCTGCCACGTTCTCAAACTTGAACCCCAATACATCGGATGCCAACGCGCTGGGTGGCGACTCGATGAACGTCATCTGGGGGACAAATGTGTCACTGGTAGACTCTTTCAATGCTTTCAAGGACTTTCTCTTCAATTTCGAGAGGAAGTACCGCTTGAGTGCAGAGGGCGACGTTGCAGACGGCGACACTCTGGATGCTGGACATCCTGCTTGCGAGAAAGAGTACATGAAGATGATGGAGACCATGCTAGACCTAGGCGTCAGATTCATGTATCTCGACTGCAAGAACCTGAAAGCATACCCACCCACGAGGAAGCTGTGGCATCAGTTGCAATCGTTCCCAAGCGAGATTATCCCGCTCATGGACAGTGCGATCAAAGACTGCATTATCGATCTAGCTGAGAAGCGGATGGAGCAAATGCGGGCTACACAGTCTCAGCAAAGGGTCAACGCTGCGAACGGCACACGGGACAGCTCGGCACCTCCCATGCCTAGCTCGGATATTGACAACGACATGGGCGGACGGACGCCTCGTGACGATTTCAACGCTCAGGAAGAGGTTCCCGACCTTGTTGCTGAGATTGAGGCAAGGATCTTTCGAGTGCGGCCGCTTGGGCTTGACAAGACGATCAATCTCCGCGACCTGAATCCTGGCGATATGGACAAGATGATCTCGATCAAGGGTCTGGTTATTCGGACGACACCCGTGATCCCTGACATGAAAGACGCCTTCTTCCGGTGCTCAGTCTGCCATCACAGCGTGAAGGTCGAGATCGATCGTGGCAAGATTGCCGAACCCACAAGATGTCCGCGAGAAGTCTGCTCGCAGTCGAACAGCATGCAAATCGTGCACAATCGCTCTGGCTTTGCAGACAAGCAGGTCATCAAGCTGCAGGAGACCCCTGACTCTGTGCCGGATGGTCAAACACCGCACTCGGTCTCGATCTGCGCGTACGACGAGCTGGTAGATATGTGCAAAGCTGGTGACCGGGTAGAAGTTACCGGCATCTTTAAGTGCAATCAAGTGCGGATCAACCCTCGGCAGCGATCGGTGAAGAACGTCTTCAAGACGTATGTCGATTGCCTGCACATCCAGAAGGTCGACAAGCGACGCATGGGCATCGATCCGACGACCATTGAAGAAGAGCTTTCTGAGCAAGTCAGCGGCAGCATCGAGGAGACACGCAAAGTTAGCGAGGAGGAAGAGGCCAGGATTCAAGAGGTGGCATCACGGCACGATGTCTACGAGCTGCTTTCGCGGTCTCTGGCCCCTTCAATCTACGAGATGGAGGATGTCAAGAAGGGCATTCTCCTGCAACTCTTCGGTGGCACGAACAAGAGCTTCGAGAAGGGCGGCTCACCGAAGTACCGTGGCGACATCAATGTGTTGCTCTGCGGTGATCCCTCGACATCGAAGTCCAAGATGCTGGAGTACATTCACAAGATCGCACCACGTGGCGTGTACACTTCTGGCAAAGGCTCCTCTGCTGTCGGTCTGACAGCCTACATCACACGAGACCCTGAGACGCGCAGTCTGGTGCTGGAGTCTGGTGCACTCGTGCTCAGTGATGGCGGCGTGTGCTGCATCGACGAATTCGACAAGATGTCAGACTCCACGCGCTCTGTCCTGCACGAAGTGATGGAGCAGCAGACTGTCTCCATCGCCAAAGCTGGCATCATCACTACACTAAATGCTCGCACTTCCATCCTGGCGTCTGCCAATCCGATCGGCAGCAAATACAACCCCAACTTGCCGGTGCCGCAGAACATCGACCTGCCTCCCACTTTACTCAGCAGATTCGATCTGGTCTACCTAGTCCTCGACCGCATAGACGAGACTGCTGATCGGAAGCTGGCTCGCCACTTAGTCGGCATGTACCTGGAAGACACGCCGGATCACGCAACAAGAGACGAAGTCTTGGTGAGTGTATCGATCCCCGAACATTTACTTTGGTTGCCCTTCATGCTGACCTCAGTTCGCAGCCCGTCGAATTCCTCACATCGTACATTTCCTACGCCCGCGCCAACATTCACCCCACCATCACACCTGCCGCAGGCGAAGCCTTAGTAAAAGCCTACGTAGCGATGCGGAAGCTAGGCGAAGACATTCGCGCCGCCGAACGCCGCATTACCGCTACAACGCGTCAACTCGAATCCATGATTCGCCTTGCTGAAGCGCATGCGAAGATGCGCCTCTCTGAGACCGTCACGGAAGCCGATGTGGCCGAAGCTGTACGACTAATCCAGTCAGCGCTCAAGCAAGCTGCTACAGATGCCAGGACAGGCTTGATCGACATGGGGTTGCTGACTGAGGGTACTAGTGCTAGTGAGCGGAGGAGGAAAGAGGATCTCAAGAACGGCGTGCTGGAGGTGCTGGACGATATGCTTCGGGCTGGAGGCAGCACGGTGAGGTATGGCGATGTTGTCAGGACGCTTAGCGAGCAGAGTAGTGTGCCGGTTGAGGGGTCGGAGTTTGCTGAGGCTGTGAGGGCGCTAGAGCAGGAGGGCAAGGTGCAGATGTTGGGTGAGGGGGCGAGGAGGAGTATCAGGCGGGTTACGGGGGGGATGTAATGGTTGAGACGGCAAACGAGTGTATGTATCGGTATGGGAGTGATTGATGCGGGCATGACAAGAAAACGGTTTCTGAGTAGACGCGTGGACGTGGGCTATGCAGCACTTGATGTGATTCATCTTAGCTCGCTCCAGTGTCTGTCAATCATCATGTCTTCGTCGGGTCTTGCAGTAGTAGTTTTCAAAACGCCACAAACGCCATCCATGCATGCATCATTTGTCCTATACCATCCGCGCGGATGAGGACACGCTTGCTCGCTGCTGCAAGTCTGCCCACAATTGCTGTGGCCATTCGTCATGCCGCCGCCCGGCTTCTTGCTGCTCTGAGCCCTGTCGCTCCGCCAATGCTCATGCGCAGCCCCCTCTCAGTGCAAGCACCAAATGCAGCGTCGCGCCTCCCTCTAGCTGATACTCCGCTGCTGTCTTATCGTCCGCCCTGTAATGCGCCTGTCAGCCCGTTGCCCTTCCTGCAGTTGTCCAAGCCTCATTCATAGAGGTCTCTGGCCGACCGAGTATGGGCCGGGGTATACGTACATCTGCTTCCCGCCGTAGATCAACCGTTGCTGCGCTGGTGGTATGCCCTCTTTCTCTTCTACGCGCTCCTTGATCTTCGAGACCTAGTGTTGCATGTCAATGATTCAAACGGGATGGTATGCGGTCGCTGGGTGGTGGCAGAAAGTGGTAAGGCGAGCCATGAGGATGGAGGTGTACCTTGTAGTCGGCCTCGATGTCTAGCTCGATCTCCTTGCCTGTGAGGGTACGGACTCTGTGATCATGAGGGTCAGTGACTGGAAGATCGAACTTAGCTAGGGTGGAGGAACTGCATACTTGATCTGCATGATTGGCGATCTATTGGGGGAACCAGAGGGATATCGAAAGAGTTGACAGAGTGGTGATGCAGCGATCTCGCACTTGAGAGAGGGTATGTAATGCTCAGCGGCGCAGATGATCGAGAGGTGAAGTTACAACTGTACGATGTGCTTCAAAGGTGAGGTCCACTGCTGGCTAATATGCCAAGACTTCATTGGTCACCTCGATGACAAGACCATACCTGTGTTGTATGTGAATGAGACCGCAGACTCATGCGCAGGGGTGTCACGCACAGTAGAAGGTCGATATATAGAGAGCTCAAGCGATATATGGGCCATTGTGTTCAGATTACACTCTAAAGCTGCATGAATGGACCAAGGTGTCAATACGGTTCTCCTTGAATTCGTAAGAGCATCTACTCAGTAGTAGAAACGACGCAAGGCCTACAGGCGAGAGTGCAGCGCGAGCTATGCCACTAGGGTCTCACTAAAATCTAGCTTCTCATGAGGATCGCAATGCTGCGATCTGCTGTCGTGGCTAGGTCGATAGCTGCGCTGTCATTGCTTCAAGTTTTCGGAGAAATAAGGGCGGTCTCGTCCTCAGCGCCCGAACAAGCTTCAAGCTCCTCCCTTTCCTGCCTTGCCGTGATGCCCATTCACCTCATGCTTCTTAACCCATTCTTGCTCGCGACAAAGTCCTGCGTAAGATGAGTCGCGTTATGGAACGTCAGCCTCGACCATCCGTAGGCCTCGTCCTGCGCGTACCGCGAATAGTACGAAAACGGCCGATCCAGAGTATCAAGCCCGTCGTAATGCCCCGCAGCGCCATTGGTGATGTACCAAGGAAATGTTGGGTCGTTGAGCTCGTTCGGGTCGACTGTACCATTGTAAATGGGCGCGTTTCGTTGATACGCGTGCACATGGCCGCTGAGCACAAGGTCCACACCGTACTTGAGGAGAATCGGCTCGAACACATCCTGACAATCTAGACACTGGTCTGAACTGCCAGTAGAGATATACCAGGGACGGTGACCTGCGACAACCACCCATGGCGTCTTGGCGCGATCGACGGATGCCAGGTCCGCGGCGAGCCACTTGGTCTGCTGGTCTTTCAGCGTGGCGAAAGGACCGGAATCCTCATTGGCGCTACCTCCCGGCTCATCAGGAGCGATAATCCCATGACCGAGATCTGTCTCCGTGTCGATCTGAACGTAGTGCACCATACCATGGTCGTAGCTGTACCAGAAGTTCTCCAATCCACCGGATTGACGAGAGGGCATCCTGAAGTGGTTGCGGTAGCCTGTGAAGTTGGTTTGGCCAGGCATGCAGATACTGACCGTGTAGCTGATGTTATGGGCCTTGTCTTTGGTACCGCCATTGTCGCAGTTGGCTTCGTGGTTGCCAGGTCCAACCATGTACGGCTTGTTGCTCGTGATGGGGGCCATCTCGTCGTAGAAGTCGTTGAGGATCCGCTCGTAAACTTTAGCGCCATCTCCGAGAGTGGTATTGGGCAAGAAACCCTGGATCTCCTCTTTCAGCCAGTAGTCGGCGTACGCTATGTCGCCAGCATGCATGAGAAAATCGTATGAACCCTGAAACTGCTGCAGACTCTGGATCGTATTGATCTCTCCGGGGGCTAGAGGGCTGGCAGCGCCTTTACCGACGAACGTGGTAAGACCATCACGACCCATGGTGCCAAGATCGACAACCACTGCCGCTACGTAGGGAGTATGATCGCCAACCTTACGAGCAGTCGTGAAGTTGTACGGCGTGGTGGCATTGCTGCCGGGAATGTTGTAGTAGTACAGAGTGTTCGGGCGGAGATTCGAGAGCTCGACGTGATTGTTGTAGGTTGTCGAGGTCTGGTAGGTTACCGAGACATCGCTCTTCGCCGTCTCGCAGAGGTTGTGGGCTTCTCTATATGAACGTCAGCACTGGCGCACTCAAGTCGCAGACGATGCTGGGGCGCCACTTACGTCCCGTAGTGCACTGTGGGATGCTGCACATGCTCGTAAGTGTTCCAGCTGACAGTCATGCCATGGCTTCCAGCGTACGCCAGACGAACTTGCATTGGTATGCTGCCATTAGCAGCTGCGGCCACACTGCCTATCCCATAGAGCAGCAGCGCCGCCAACGACGAGACTCCCATGAGCGCCATTGTGAGAGACACTAGGGACACTGCGCGACAAGGGAAGATAGCGAAAGACT
>JAVRRP010001056.1:0-11756 GCA_036872775.1 Oleoguttula sp. CCFEE 5521 | reverse complement strand
TTCCTCTTCCGATCCCTACTTTGGGTCCGTGAACCCACTGCGCCTTAAAATATGGCTGCCGCTCAATCCGCAGGAGGGGCTCATCGCCATGTCGTTGACCTGGTCAGCGACGATGACAGCCAGAATGGAGAAGACTTGCCACTCATCGTTGATCGTCCCGCTGCTGAGCAGCCTGGGGAAGTCCTCTGGGGTTTCGACAATGTACTCCCTGAGCTAGGGTTTCCCGACTTTCTTCCCCAGCACGACTACGGAGAGTCTGAAGACGAAGTAGAGATCACCGGCGTGCGTGCCAATGTAGATTTGCTGGAGACGCCGGAGCCTGAAGTACCTCGTATTCATCCCGACGACGAGTACGGCGGCTTGCGCAACACGCAGGAAGCTCGCGACTTTGAGGTCGCGCTCGCTATGAGCGGCGAAGCGACTGGTTTTACTGTCGACACTTGCCTGCAGCGCGTGCTTGAGCTCTTCCCAGATGTCTGTCATGACCATGTCACCAGACTATACCAACAATACGACGATAACAATGGCTACGAAGCCATACCCGGCCCGGCAAGGCTGGACAGCATCATCGATAGCCTTTTGACTGACTCCGCTTACCCCAGACAGAAGAGCGTTTCTGATCTTAAGCGGAAGCGCGCCGACAGCCGCGAAGATGCTGACGCCGCACTGCTTCTTCGCTGGGAGCGCGAGGACAGGGAAACAGCGCCACACTTCACTGGTGGATCTGTCAAATCCATGCTCAAGAGCGAGTTCCCCACATGGACTCAGGATGACATCGCAAACGTCTTCAAGCAGAAGAGACACTACTATCAATCGCATGTGCATATCGCAGGCCTTCTCGATACAGAAAGCGCAACTCGCCGTGGACGACCATCGACGCAATACGCTGATGCGGATACCATTGCGGTGAACTCCGGATGGCCATCACTCGTTGACGAGCTCGAAGCTGCCCGTAAGCGTGTGAACATCGATCGCAAGCTACGCCTCGAAGAAGTGACGAAGAAGAAGATGGAGGCTGACAACCTGCAACGAGCCATCGATGCTGGTCTGACCGCAGAATGTCAAGCTTGTTTTGATGACTTGCCGATGAACAGACAAGTTCACTGCAATGGCGACACTGCTCACTTCACTTGCTACGAATGCGCCGAGAACTACATCAAGTCTGAAGTAGGTGACTCGCGATGTCGTGTCTTGTGCACCGCGGGTTGCGGTGCTGGCTTTGACCCGTATCAGCTGAATATGCTTGCCGACAAGAAGTTACTGGAGAGGCTTGCGCAGCTTCAGCAAGAAAAAGATATTCGCGACGCCGGACTGGACGATCTCGAGGAGTGCCCCTTCTGCGACTACAAGGCCATTCTGCCGCCCGTCGAAGAAGACTTTGAGTTTCGATGCGCCAACCCAGACTGTAACAAGATCAGCTGTAGACGATGCAAAGCCACAAGTCACATCCCGATGTCGTGCGAACAGTATGCAAATGACAACAAGATCAACAGCCGCCATAAGATCGAAGAAGCTATGACAGCTGCTTTGATCCGCGGATGCAATGGCTGCAAAAAGCAGTTCATCAAGGAGTACGGCTGCAACAAGATGACCTGCCCAAGCTGCGGACACTTGCAATGCTACGTATGTAGTACATCGCTGAAAGGTTACGAACACTTCGACCAGACTGGCGGCTATCCAGCTCCCGGACAGCATCAAGCTCCGCCTGCAGGTGGAAAGTGCCCCCTCTATGACGACGTCGAAGCCCGCCACGAGCGTGAAGTCAAAGTGGCCGAAGACGCTGCCCGCGCTGAAGTTGTCGCGTCGAATCCCGACGTCACGGCCGAAGATCTGCAGATCAAGATGTCCGCTGCTGTTACCAAGAAGGCTGCACCAACGGGTGCAGCCGCAGCCGACAGGGCTGCCTTATTAGCTATGGGCATGCCACCTGAATACGACGATTTGATGGTACCACGTCACCGCCATCGTGCCTATGAGCGGGGTCTCGCGCGTCTGGACGGTAGAGTCGCCGCGCTCGAGGCTCGGCATGGCGCTGGTCATCGCGTTAGAGGCGCGGAGGCTGCTGCTGCTGGAGGCGAAGAGCGGGGTATCAATGCTGTCGCTGATCGCATGGTAGCCCTCAGAGCTGCGTTGGAGCGGAATAGGATACCGCCTGATATGCCGATCGCTGGGCTAGACGAGCTCGTTGAGGCCAGAAGGGCGCGGCATGCGATGAATGCGAATCAGCGACCGCATGTTGGCTGGGCACAACCCATGCCTGGTGCTCCTCCAGCTTACAATCCTGCGCCTCCGGTCAGGGCAAGGGAACGAAGACCGCGCGAAGACCGTGAGGAGCTCGACCGACTGATGGAGCGAACTGCCAGGCAGCCACACTTAGCTCAGATGGCAAATATCTTGGATGGCGCGCCACATGAACCACCAGCTATGCGACGGCCTGACGTACCAGCCGTAAGGCCCCTCCGTTACGAGGCATTGCAGCCTGCTATACCGCAGGTCGATCAGATACCGGTGGGAGCTCCACAACTCAATCAGCTGCGCCAGCAACAACTCCAGGCGCTTCAAGCCCAGCAACAACGCCGGCTTCGGGCTGGAGACCCGCAGGCGCAGGCTGTGACCCAAGCGCGCGCTCAATCTGCGCGACAACGTGCTCAAGACCTTGCTGCTCAGCGGGCTCGAAACGCCGTACAGAGGACCCAAGATGCCAATCAGCAAGCGCAAGCCGCGAACGTCCAACGACTGCAAGCTGCAAACCACCAGTTCGCAGCCGCAGACCAGCGAGCTCGTGCCGTCAATCTCCTGCCACAACAGCAGCAGAACGCACCAGGCTTGTTCGACAATCCGTCATTGTTACGGCAACCTGCTTTCGGCAACCTTGCGCTAGGCCTGCACTTCGGTCCCGTGCCGGGTGCTTTCCACGACGGCGTCGAACCCACTCCGCTGCGAGGAGCGCCGCAGAGGGCAGACTATTGGGGTGATGGGCTGGAGGCTAACTGGATTGGCTTCGGTGGAGCAGATGTAGAGGACGATTGGCTGGCGGCGCGGCCGAGGGGTGGAGATCAATGAGACTGGTGAAACCGGTAGCAGTAGGTGCTGATCTGGCAGTTCTGTTACCAGACGTGGGACTAACGGGCAGGGCGTTGCGCGGCATTTGACGGCTTGGCGGACGCGAAGTTATTGACATGGTAGAATGTGGGTATACAGTCGCTTGGAGCAAGAAACAGACTGACTTTGCTTGATATATCATTGGCCGAGGCGCTGGTTGGGAAGCTGCATGATCATTGGGACATTAACATTAGCATAATAGCATCTAGTGTAGTGAGCACATGGAAGGCTGCGCGACGGCATTGGTTATGTAGCAGTGGAGTTCCCTTATTATCATTACTTACTTATGCACACCCATATCGCGGCCGTGACCCTGCGGCCGTCAATGCTGGATCCTGTGTATACGTTCCACCCGTCTCAGCTCTCGTCCCTCACCCTTACGAGATGAAAGTAGCCTCCATGAACAGCTGACCCTCCTCCTCAATCACCTTCCCATCGACTTCAAGCTTCAGCGTCATCTTCGGACAGTACTGCGGAACCTTGTCAGCGCTCTCGTAACCTATGTCCCACAGCAAGAGCAGATCCACATACCTGATAAATGTACGGCTTCGTATTAGCCACCCCCGCCACAATATTCTTGACAAACTTCGGCATCTCCCCCATGACGTCCACGCGATCCATCCGCTTCCCGATATCGCCTCCAAGCGTTGCTTTCACCTCCTTACCCTCCTTATCCAGCCCTTTCCAGCTGAAGGTCGTGTTCTTGGGTTCCGGCCACTCGTTATCGGAGTCCGGAGCTGTGGTATTGTGGACGACTGCGGGTTGCGGTCCGGCTACGAGGACTTCGGATGCGGATGTGATACCGCCGACGACCATAACAGATTCGCCATACGAGGGCGGTGTGGTGAATTCCATTAGGATCGCGGAGTAGGAGGGGGAGTGGAAAGTGGCGAAGTTCCAGCGTGCGGCTGCGATTGTCAGTACGTGTACGCCCGACAGCAAGCTCAGACAGGAGGGACCACGTACCGGCAAAATGTGGCTTCATGCCTTGTAAGCAGTGAATGAACGCTCCCTTGCCTCCGAAATCCACCTCTCCTTTCTGCGTGATGAAGCTGCCAGTAACCTCACATCGAGGCCAGAACTTATGATACATCCTGCCCCACGGCTTTGCCGGATCCGTGCCAAAACTCGTGATACCGTCTTTCCCAGCTACGAAGCCCTCTGTACTCCTCTTGAAAGTGATGTCCACGATACAAGCCCGGTTCACACTGCCCTTGATCCTGTAATTGCTCCCATCCTCCGAAATCTCCATACTCACGCCTGTCGCCGAGAAGCCCTGCTTATCAGCGCTGAACTTCACATTATCCAGGTTGTCCGAGCACCATAGCTCCGGCGTGGCTGTGGTAGCGTCTATGATCTTGCAGTTGAACTGCGCGGTTGTGCGGATGCCGAGGACATCGGAGTAGATCACTTGTACCAAGCCGAGTTTACCGGTTGAGGAGGTCATGTAGAAGGTTTTGGTCTCGACATTTGCGCCGGACATAACTTCCCAGGCTAGGGAGGGCTTTTGAAGGGCGGTCCATTGGGGCGATGTGGGGGGGAGCTGGGAGGAGACGGATTGGACTGCGCTGCTCCCATAGACGGGTTCTGTGAGGCCGACGCTGAGAGGACTTTGGTTAGATTGAATGGGAGAGGTGTGCGATTGGGGATTTTGTACGCATTCTTTGCCCAGGAAAACATGATTGCTTCGTTTGAACAGGGATCACGTGAACTGAGGCTAAAGTAGGCTTCTGATCACCTACTAGAGTGAGTTGAAGTCAAAGATTACCAGACTAGGACTCGAGGTGAGAGTTTGGGAAGGGTCTGACGTAGCGCCAAGCCGTCTTCCTTCACTTCACTCGAGAACGAGCCACCTGCACTCCTCCCATGTGCGTGCAACAATGCGGACGACTTCCTTGGACGCTCATGGACTCGCGTGCTACAGAGGATCTGAGGTATATGGGTCAAACACGACCGCCGGAAGTCAGCGAGCTGGCGGTCTTGGATGATTCGCCTTCGGTATGGCAATTATCTCCAACCAAGCCCCTGACGAGGACTTCGCCGCGCTGCAGTCTGCCATCCCAGCATAGACTTACAGTGAGTGTTGCGCTTTGTTCACACAGCCTTGTCCCTTTGTGGGATGGCCAACGGACAAGAATTTCTTCCTTCATCGACACAAGGCTGTTGTGTACTCTCACAATCAAAGTACAAAGCCATGTTTTCTTTCTTGCAGCCAGACAAGCCCTTTGCCAATCGAGTATCGAGTCAATCACGTACTGGTATAAGACCTGAGCGCTGCTCGAGCAAAAGATGCTTCCCTCTCCTCACAGCGTTTCCCAAAGCCTACAAAGCCTCCTCTTGTAAGCCTTGATTTACTCGATCAGGAAACGTCTGTCACTCCCACCTCGAGGCAAACCAAAAGAAGAACACTGACCACTAGACGACACCGCACCATTCCCCACACACAGCAAACATGAGCCTCTGTACTGGTACAAGCTCATGCACCGCCAGCCGCCACTTCGGCAGCTTCGCGGCAAGCTGTGTGGGAGGTGCAAGCAACTCCAGCAGTCGGTCGAGCAGCCGGTCGAGCAGCAGCGCAAGCGGCTTCCGACGGGTCGCTTGGAGCTGCAGCCTCGAAAGCACGACAGCAAGGCGCGGCTCAGCCTCGGACTCGCTCCCCACCAGCCCACGCTCCACAGACCGCATCAGCGCCTTCGGCTCGCTGACCAGCGAAGAGCAGAGGCTGTTCGACGGCTTCGAGTGGGCGCGGCTCAGCAGCATCGGCAGCGATGTAGTTGGCTGGCGTCCACGGCCGGCCGGCAGCGCGGGCAGCAGCACGAGCTCGGGGTGGGTCACGGTGGACTCGGTGTCGGAGCACAGCACGGGGTACCTGACATCTGACCAGATGTTTGGGCCCACGATGGCTGGCGCCGAAGCCGAGGATGAGACCGACGACTCACCACCCGCCAGCTTGCTCTTCGAGAGCCACAGCGGACCCGAGCGCTTCGCGCGGAACTTCTCCAACCGCAGCAGCGTCGAAGTCTACGAGGGCTTCGGGTTGCGGGAGGAGGAGGGTGAGGCACCGGCTAGCGCTGGAGCCTCGACGGCGAGCTCCAGGAGCAGCTACGCCTCCGCGCGGAGCAGCCAGCCGGCTAGCTCAAGACGCCTCTCGGATTACGGTCTGGGCTCGCCCTTCATTGGGTGGGGCTCACCGGCCGTGCAGCTGAGCAGCGGGATGGAGAGCGAGCCGGAGAGCGAGCCGGCGAGTGCTGGCTCGGCGTCGGAAAGCAGCACGGCGCAGGAACGGGCGGCGGAGAGCGGTTGGGCGGGAACTGGGGAGCTGGGCACTGACCTGCCGCGGCGCCTGACGGTTTAGACGACTGGTGAGCTGTACGATATGGTGACTTGGCGTTGGCGGCGTACGGTAAGTTCATAACATGTACCGGTAAGTTCTTCTCCTGACTTCAACTCTCCTCTCCCACATTCGTCACGCGTGACCTGCGATCTCTACTTCTCTCGAATTGTTAGTGAGATCAGATATCATTTGCATGTCTCTAATCTCACTGAAGAAGCCTACAAATCGATCGTACGAGGATCAGTGCTGCGGTCACGTCAAGGATGCATACACTGAATTGACCAGCCAAATCCAGCAGCGTACCTGATGACGCATAGATCGAGCAATGGAGGACTACATTTGTGAGATAATGGAGGTCAAATTATGAGTGCTGATAGCAGCTCATTACAATCGTTACATGCGGTCGCAGTTCCTCATCTGCATCTAATTCACTTCGAACTTTACATCCCTGGTTTCAGCTTCCGTCTTCTTCATGGCGACTGTACTCGACATATATGAAGTCGTCAGCAGGTCGCATATCTCGCTCTCGCCTCCTCGGTGCCAGTGCTTTCACCACGGGTTCACCGTATCGCATATCGTCGTTGGATCACTACTCCATTTCTTCGCCGCGGCCTGCACTATTGCTGGGTACTCATTGTCACTGATTGAGCCATCTTCAATGTCACTCAGGATCCGAATGAACGTCCTCTGATGATGAACTGCCCACTGCGGATGATAGGCAGCATGCCCAGGATCCTCATACCCAGGCTTCATCTCAAGAGATTCCTTGTACTCGTCCGTGATTTGGGTAAAAGCATCTCTGACTAGCTCAGCTAGACTGTTGCGCAGCTTCCGTAGTTCCTCGGCACGCTTCTTGTCCTGGAGCAGAATAGCGAGGTACTGTACAGTCCTCAACGACTGGTCGATGAACATGCTGCGCAGGTCTTGTTGATGCGCGTCAGCGTTCCTGATGTCGATGATCTGTGTGATTGCGTGGTTGACTAGATCTGGTGTTGCGTCGCCGAGCTTGCTGTAGCGAGTCAATGCATCGTCTCGAAGTGTCAACTCTTTTCCCCAGCTGCCGCCGAACACTCTCGAGAGCTCTTCACGGCCAAGAACAATGCTCCTTGGTCCACGAATGAATGCCTGCCTGTGTTTTGCAGGGAGAGCAATGACTGCGGCGTGGTAGACTATGTCTTGAGTCTTGCGGAGAGCTTTGTCGAGCAAGTCGACCAAGGCACCGTGATCAACATGCAGCTTCGGCCAGACTCCAGGGTTCTCAGCTAAGTTGAAGTCGAGCTGGGTGTCAAGCATAAGCTGCTTCTGTACATCGATCCATTCGTCGTGAGGAAGCATGGGAAGTGGATTCGGTGTCTTGTAGTCGTTGATCTTTTATACTCGCGACTCGCCGCTGCGGGACCCTATGTCCCATGGCCTGATCGGCTCTGAGATGGATCGCTCCAGTGTACTCGTCTCATTGTCCCATGTGCTAGTCAAAGGGGTGACACTGACGTTGACAGTTGACGTAGTGTGAGATCCGGACAGCGCTCTGCTTCCAATGCGACTCCGGGAGCGTTCAGCAGATCGGGGACCTCCCGATTGCGAGGACGTCTTTCTGACTCCGGAATTCATTATGACGGCGTATCGAAGGTCGAGACAGTCAGAGACAGTCTAAGTCCACGGTGCTCGAGAGCTGTGGCTGCGTTGTGATTTGAAAGTAGACAAAGACAAAGGGCAGTGGGACTTGTATCGCTGCAAGCAGTAGTATGTGGACTTGGTACAGACAAAGAGATGTATGTAACAATGGTGAAAGGCTCACCGTACAGCAGATGGCGAGGCCAACTTCATAACCTTCCGCGAGAGCATCGTCGCAAGTATGAAGGCACTGCGCCATATTTCAGAACATGGTCAATGGTCCTAGGGCTTGGGGATAGTCCTTCAGAGTTCATGCCCTCGGCAGCCTGAGTCTTTGCACCGCTTGCTGGACTTGGGTCAGCAATATTGTAACGAATCACAAAGTAAGCACGTGACTATCGCATTTAGCACGCTCTGTTGGGCGTCCGCAGGACTGTTCGAGTACCCGCATCGATATCCAAGGCTTATGAAGTCATGTGCCGGCCGAACCGTGTGAGAAGATCGGGCTCATCGCCTTCCCCGCCGACGGCTGTGACTGCCATATCTTCCAACAACATCTTGCATCTCCATTTGTCTGAAGCCCTAAAAGGTGGAGAGGAGGGGGTCCGGTAGTTTGAGCACGAAGCCTTGCGAACAACGGTCTTTGGGTGATGACAAGGTGTGAACTTAAGAACTCCACTGGAGAGAGCGCTCTCACGTGAAAACGTAGCGGGTCCGCAGCTTCACGCCTTTGATGCGATTAGGACATGACCACTTAACCTCCTCAGATCAACGTAAGGTGCTCCTGCCTGATCACCAAAGGACTCGTGGCAGGCTCAGGTCGCTACCAAAATGCAGTGGTCCAGTAGGTCGATGGCCAGATTGTCGGCCTCTCGGTGTCAGAGATCATTATTGCTGATGACACGACCGATTTTCTGTCAGCGCTGAAGAATCGAGACTAGACGCGAGATGACATAGACGAGGTCCCTATGCGTTTCGACGACGAAGCTATTGTTACACGAAGGTAGGGGAAAGATGAGTGCTTCCGTTCAAAGCATCACCACATTTCGTCGACCGTAGTACCCGCTGTCACCGATGCGCGACTCGACGACATGAGCCGTCGTCGAGTACCGCGCAGTGTCAATAATGTCTTGAAGACTCTTCAGCTGGGACAGTGATCCGTCCCAAATGCGCGCGCCATATGTCCGCCACGTCCTATGCACCTGTCGCGACAGGCAACACCAAGGAACTGTCGAGCCCGCTTGAGTCCCCGAGCAGCACTCATCTCACGCCCGACTCCGACTCAGAAGACGATGAGACAGCCGTCGACTTCGACGCCGAAGCTGGGATCGAGCTGAAGGAGCTCGACCACGGCGAAGGGAGCGCAGATGCTGGAGCCGAGGTGTCCGATGATGAGGCCAATGCGCTCGTCAAGAAGAGGAAGCGGCGCGAAAGCGCGCAGTCGTTCGAGCTGTACACGCCTGATGAAGAGAGAGCGGTGAGGCGGAAGCTGGACACGCATCTTGTGCTGTTTGTGGCGCTGTTGTATTTGTTGAGCTTTTTGGATAGGAGTAATATGTACGCCCCCCACCTGCTCCATTGCCCTTATGTGTGTCTACCGTGACCTGACGATTCGTAGTGGTAATGCCAAAGTTGCTGGACTGTCCAAAGACCTTGACCTGAGCGACTCGCAATACTCATGGCTCCTTACGGCGTTCTACATCAGCTACATTCTCTTCGAATGGATGACGGTGATGTACCAGCTCGTGCCACCGCATATATACATTAGCGTTTGTGTGTGCGCTTGGGGTATTTTGGCTTCTCTGCAATCGCTCGCGACGTCTTTCGGCTACCTAGTTGTGCTGAGGGCATTGCTGGGCATTGGCGAAGCTGCATTTGTTGGCATCCCGTTCTACTTGACGTTCTTCTTCAAGAGGGAGGAGCTAGCGTTTCGTACAGGCATCTTCGTTAGTGCTGCACCGTTGGCGACGAGCTTCGCCAGCACACTTGCTTGGGGCATTGTCGCTTTGGGTGATCGGACGGGAGTCGCGAGCTGGAGGCTGCTCTTCCTGGTTGAGGGGTTCCCAGCTGTGCTCGTGGCTGTATGGTGCTGGATCTGGGTGCCAGACTCACCTGCAACAGCTCGATGGTTGACTCCGAGAGAGCGGAAAGTTGCTACGCTGAGGTTGCGACGAGAGACAGTGGATGCCAGTACAGACGGTGACGAGAAAGCGTTCAGGACGACCAGATCGATGACCTTACCGAGACACAAGAAGAAGTTCCAATTGAAAGAAGTGGCCAAGACGCTCGCAGATCCAAAGTCATACCTTACGGCTGCCATGTTCTTCTGCTGCAATGTAGCTTTCTCGAGCATGCCGGTCTTCCTCCCGACTATTATCAACAGTATGGGTTTCTCCAAGCTGGCCTCGCAAGGGCTTTCGGCGCCTCCGTTCTTGTTCGCGTTCTTCGCAGTACTTATCACAGCACTGTTGAGCGACAGATTGAAGAGCCGCAGCATACCCATGGTTTTCCACGCACTACTGGCGATGGCAGGCTATGTCGTCCTGACTGTGCTAGGCATATTCCAAGTCACCTCTCCAGCTCTCCGCTACGCAGCCATCTTTCCGATCTGCGCTGGCTTCTTCTCCGCTGTCACAGTAGTCATTACCTGGACGGTGAACAACCAGCGATCAGACGAGGGAAAGGGGACGGGCATGGCGGTATTGAATGTCATTGGACAGATGGGGCCACTGGTGGGCACGAGACTGTATCCTGACAGCGACAGGCCGTTCTACGTCAAGGGCATGAGCGTGTGTGCTGGAGCTATGGGTTGCGTGGCCGTACTAGCCTTGGCGTTGAGATGGGTGCTGATGAGGGAGAACAGGCGGGAAAGGGGTCGGCGAAAGGGCGGAGAGGCCGGATGGGAGCTCATGCTGTGATGACTGTATATGCCACATGCATGAATGATCTATGATTTCTGCTTCTCCAAAATACCTAGAACGCTCCCGCGCTGCTGTGTATGCAGTCAGAGCAGCGGGTGTGGATTTCTGTGCTGGCGAGAGACTGACGAGAATACCGTCCAACTACTACCTCTTACGGCAGCATCAGTTCAGCACTTCGCTGCCCCAGACATGCACATATGAGCGTGACATTCACATATGAGCGTTATCTACTACCAAACATTTATGGAGAGACGGATTGTCATGTCTGATCAGTCCTGAGGCATCATTTCTGCTACGGTGGCATGACGCCGGATGCCGCGCTCGCGTGCGTGCATGGTGGAACCTTCCACTTCGGACGCCAGAGCACAGTAGCTTCGGATGCGACTTTGAACACAGCAAAACATCCACCTCACGCTTGCCTTGCAGAAACGATCAGACGATAACACGCTCTTCTCCTCGAGCTTCCACATCCAACACTCAACACCCGACATCGATCAATCACGTATCGCAGCATCAATTCCACTCGCAGAAGATCCAATATTCGATACTGTGACACTCGTACCTTAAGCAGCAGCAGCAGCCTCCCACCGTCCTCGTGGCGAGGCACACGACAATACCGACTACCATTACATTACCACATCCACACACAAGTTCACGATGCCTCCACATCGCTACTCCCTCGCTGATTTGACCAACCTCCGCAACTCTCCTCTCGTCAGGAAACCCGACAATCTCCCGCCTATAGAGCAGTGGATTGAGTACGTCTACCTTGACAAGGACTCCAG
>JAVRRP010001055.1:0-11773 GCA_036872775.1 Oleoguttula sp. CCFEE 5521 | reverse complement strand
GGCAGATGCGGCAGGTGGGGGTTGTGTTGTCGGAGGTGGGTGTGCGGGTTGGAGGGCCAGGATGAGGAGGTGGGGTGGGAGGGGAGGAGAATGTTGACTCTTTGGAAGGTGCGAAGGGAGTGGAGGCTTCGGCTTCGGGATTGGGTCGCTCTGGAGTCACTGGTGCCTCCAGCTCTGTTTCGGTCTCTGGATCTGGAGTGTTGTCCATGGTGGATGGCAGTAAGGCGAGGTGTAGTGGATGCGCCTAGCAAGGAGGCGATGCGGTTATCGTTTCATCGGATAGGCAATTTGAGTGAGACCGCTTGACGAAGATCCCTCACACGCTATTGACTTATAGTGATGGTCAATGTTAATGTGAATGTTAGTAGTGATGTACTGTGGTGTAGTCACTTTATTCAATCACATGTCAGACGTCAACTTCATGCAGGTGCGGGAGTGCCAGAAGCAGCGGGTGGAAGCCGAAAGTGAACCTAAGGTGCTCCGATCAGTACACCATCTAGTTCTCCCTGGGCATTCGAGAAGATGGCTGCACAGGAGATATAGGCGCGGCAGTGCATAAGCCTGTCAGCCTTGGGTGAGTGATATCAGTATATGGCTAGACGCAGTCAATATCTTCCATGCACTCATGAATGGATCACGGAAGTGCCACGCGACAGTGACGCCACTCGTCGCGCTAAGGCTTGCACAAACGGGCGTGAACCTTGGAAGGCGGCTGCGCAAGCGAGGTGAAAGTTCCCCCAGTACTATCGCCGAGGGCAAGATAGGAGAGTCTTATAGTATTTATCTATGTTGATGTGACCACGTGCCCCCATCGACCATCACGCCTTGTTGGCAGCGTTCATCGATCCTCCCCTCATTGAGCCCAGCTCTCGCGTCGTCGCTTCCCCAGATAAGCTATAAGCTCAAGCGGGCGCGAACGCGGGAAAGAGCTACGCCTGGCGTAGGGAAACAAGCCCCGTCTCACCTTGTTATGGGAGGTAAGCAACACAACGGCACACCTCAGCGGCCGTCACGCACAGCCTCATCGACCAAGATGACCGGCACACCAAATGGCACTCCCGCCGGCACATCAAGGGGCACAGCAGCGACTCGCACGCGGACGAGACGGAAGGCCAAAGCAGGAGGCTCGTACGCGGGATGGGTGTTGGACAAAGGCGCGAAGGTTCTGATATGGTACTGTCTGGCGACTGTCCTCTTCCGGTGTCCGTCGTCGCAGGAGAGCTTGCTGGAGGGAACGCCGAAGGTGTGTAAGCCGTATTTACAAGCGAGGGACTATTTCACGCCATATGCGGAGCCATACTACCAGCAGTATCTTGCGCCGACGGTGCAGAAGGCTCAGCCGTATGTCGAGAAGCTGAATCAGCAGGTCTATCAGCCGGGACAGAAGGTGTACCAGCAGTATGCTGCACCACGCGTGGAGCAGGTGCAGAAGGTTGGACACGAGCAGTGGGAGAAGTCCGTCAAGCCGCAGCTGGAGGTCGCAAGACAACAAGCTGGCAAGCAGTACAACGCTGTTCTGGGTCCTTACGTACAGAAGGTGCAGGACGTCGTCAATCCGCAAGTTCAGTCCCTCAGGACTTCAGCATCCGACATCTGGGAGCTCGAAGTTGAGCCGGTCTACCGCCGCACCGCGCCATACGCCCAGAAGCTCCTCACTCAAGGCCGCCAATTCGCCGTCGACACCGCTTTGCCTCAGGCGCAGTATGCCTCGAGTGCAGCATGGTCGTTCTGGGCTCGCCAGATCTGGCCGAAGATGCGCGTGCTGTATGGCGAGAACGTCGAGCCTCAGCTCATGCGCATCACGGAGCGTCTGGGCCGATACCGCGATGAGAAAAAGCTGGAGGCCAAGGTCAAGAGTATTGAGACGTCGTCTAGCTTGACTTCGGCATCGTCTGCTGCCGCCGCATCTGCGTCCAGTGCATCTTCCGCCGTCTCCGAGGCTACTTCTGGCACCTCATCCGCCAGCTCTGTAGTCGCTTCTTCTACTCCGACTGTTGATCTGCGCGCGCAATTTGAGGGCGACCTCAAGAACTGGGAGATTGTTTGCGCAAAGGCTGTCGAGGAAGGATCTGAGGATCTCAAGGAGCGCGTCAGCGATATTGCAGCACGCCAGCACAAGAGTCAGGTCAACGGCACAGGCAACGCCCTCGTCACACAACTCCAAGAGACATCCAACGGCGCAGTTAGCAGCGTCAAGTCCCGCATCTTGGCTATCGTCGGCGGCCTACCAGCTGAGCCGACTGATGAGGACATCGAGTCTGCCGAGACCTCTGTCACACAAGGCGTCCGCAACGCTGGCCAAACAGTCAAGAGCCGTGCCCAAGCTGTCCGTGAGTGGCACACCACATTCAACGCCCAGACCGACGAGCTCGTCGAGAAGGCACTTACCTCTACCCTCGAGACCATCGAAGGCATCCGCGACATCCGTCTCACTGAAATTGCACGCAAGTACTCTTCCCAAGAGGGACTAAGCCACAAAGACTGGACCAAGTACAACGAGCTTAAGAAGGCTGTGCAGGTCTGGCGCGACGATGTCAAGAAGATCACTGAAAGCCATGCAGGCATCGTTGCCGCTAAGGAAGCTGCATCTGAGGTCGAGTCGAGGGGTATGACTGTCGCTGAGGGCGCTGCGAACGAGCTGGCACGACTGAGGGATGTGGGCAAGTGGAAGATCGCTGCGCTGGACGCGACGAATGATTTCAACAGCCGTGTAGTGCCAGCTGCGGCTGCGAGGGCAAGCAAGAAGATTGCAGATAAGATTACGGACGCGAGTGAGGCGATTGTTGGCGGCTCGAGCAAGACTGCTACGCCCGCTGGTGCTGTCAAGTCGACTGTTGTGGATAAGGCTTCGCAAGTGTCTGAGGCTGTTGTTGGGTCTTCCACTGGGTCGGCTGAGAGCTTTGGTAGTAAGGCTTCCGCTGCTGTCGTAGGGAGCGAGCAGCCTGCTGTCGAGAGTGTGGCGAGTAATGTTGCCAGCTCGGCGTCAAGCGCTGCTTCCGTCGCCTCTGAAGCTATTGTTGGGTCTTCTACTGGATCTGCTGAAAGCTTTGCGAGCGTGGCTTCTGCAGCTGTCGTCGGCGGCCAGCAGCCCGTCATCGAGAGTGTGTCCAGCAAGGTCTCCGCCTCCGGCTCAAGCGTCGCTTCTGCTGCTTCATCGAGCATCGCAGGCTCTTCCACGGGCTCTGCGCAGTCTCTCGCCATGGAAGCTTCCTCGAGCGTCTCGAGCGCAAGCAGCAAGGCTGCGGCGTCTGCTTCCAGCGTCGCCTCTGAAGCTAGCAGCTCCGTCATCGGCACAGAATCTGGCATCGCAGACACCCTCTCGGATGCCGCCTCATCGGCCTCGTCTGCAGTGATTGGCACTTCAACAGGCTCCGCGCAGAGCGTCGCGTCTTCCGTCTCCTCGAAGCTAACGCCAAGCAGCAGCATCGATCCCAGTGCCGCCAGCATCCTCGCCGCAGCTCATTCGCAAGCAAGCTCGGCCAGCAGCAGCGGCACATCTATCGGCAGCGCTGCATCTTCGAGCGTCTACTCTGCTGCTAGTGAGGTCTCTGACCATGCTTCCGACTTCGTTGATCATGCTGGCTCCAGCGCTTCGTCTGCTTCTTCCGTGGCATCTTCCGCTGCCTCGACTGCGAGTGCGAAGGCTTCTTCGAAGGTCTGGGGTGGCGCTATGGCACAAGTTGTACCTTCCAACAGTGGCCCGATCTTGGATGATGTGTATGAAGATGTTATTGAAGGAGTGGAAGCTGCTACTGAGAAGGTGAAGAGTATGGCTGACGCGTAAGCTGATATCTGATCCAATCAACGTGTCGCAATACTGACTTTGTCTACAGTGTCTCTTCGAGCGCATCGCACGCTGTCTACGGCACACCTTCCGCTGTCGCCGCAGCATCTTCGGCCAGCTCAGCTGCCTCTTCCCTGAGCGCGCAAGCCTCGTCAGCATCAGGCTCCGTTGCGGCATCCGCAAGCTCTCTCGCCGAGTCTATCGGCATTCAAGCAGCCTCCGGAAGTGCCACTGCCGCCGCAGCAGCGCAGTCCCGCTACTCTGAAGCTATCAACGCCGCGCAGTCCCACTACGAGGCCGCCACATCTAGGCTATCCGAGCAGATCTCTGGCAAGTACAAGCCTGTGCACAAGCAGATGTTCGCTTCTGCTGAGTCTGCTTACTCTGCTGCCTTGTTCGCGGCTAGCAGTCGCTATGGCGAGGTCTCGAGCGCGGCTTCATCCGCTGCGCCAACTCTGTACTCGACCCAGGGCGTGTACGAAAGCATCAGCTCGATCGCATCTGTGCGTCTTGCCGAAGGTCTTTCGGCTGCTTCGTCGCAGTACCAGAACGCGAAGGTCGCAGTCGGTGCTGAGCCAACTCCTCCCAGTCAGGCGTACCTCAATTCGGCTCAGCAGGCGTACTACCAGGGTATTGGTGTTGCGCACGACAGATACTCCTCATTTCTCGCGGTAGCCTCGAGCGCCGTAGGTGCCACTCCCACGACTGGCGTTGCAGGTGTTACTGCAGCAGCTGCCGCGTCATACAGCTCTCTCATGTCGGCTGCTGCCAGCAAGCAGACTGCGCTCATCGGAGCTGCTTTTGCTGCCGCTGGTGTGACGTCGAAGAATCCTGCCCAGAGCGTGCTGGATAGCATCAATGATCAATACACGGCTGCTGCTCTCGCCGCCTCAAGCCAGTACGATGCTGCCCGAACCGCTGTGGGCGCAACACCGACGACTGGCTTCAACGCGGCCGTCGCCACTGCACGTAGCGCCTACGATTCTGCTCTCTCTGCCGCCAGCCTCAGTATGGCCGATCTGTACGCCTCCGCCACGTCAGCAGCCGGCGCGACATCCAAGTCCCCAGCCCAGAGCGTACTCGACTCCATCTCCTCGCAATACAGCGCCGCCTCAGCAGCAGCCTCGAGCCAGTTCGCCGCTGTCCAGAAACCAGCTTACCAAGGCGTCATGGACGCAGCGCAAGCCTCATACCTCGCCGCAACCTCCGCTGCATCCGCCAACTTTGCCAGCCTGACAGAGCAGGCCAAGACAGCTGCAGGCGTCACATCGACACCACTCGCTCAATCCTTCCTCAACAGCCTCTCGGCGCGTGTCGACCTCGCCGTCGTCGAAGCCGGGATCGCGTTCCAGCAGGCCGGTGCAATGGGTTATGACGCTATCTACGGCACTGAGACCGGCTACGTCGAGTCCGCTTCTTCGGCGGCTAGCAACGCTGTCTACGGCACCACGACCGGCTACGCTGAGTCTATCGCTTCGCAAGCTTCGAATAACTGGGAGGCGCTTATCTCGGGCGCGAGTCAGCAGATCTATGGTCAGCCGACACCGGCGGCGTATACGGATGCTATCTACTCTACCGCTACAGTTGCTTACGCGCAGGTCACTGATGGAGCTGTACAGCAGTATGCTGCTGTTCAGTCGCTCTTCGCTGAGTTGGTGAACGGCAAAGAGCCAGATTTCACTGACTCTGTCATGGCTCGTCTGCAGTCCGCTTACTACACCGGCGCCGCTGGTGTCGCGTCCTCGGCCTCAAGCTACGCGAGCGAGGCATATGTTTCTGCTTCTTCCGTTGTGGCAGCGGTCTTCACCCCGCCTCCTGCCATCGAAGCAGCGATGGCTTCTGTCTCGGCGCAGCTGGAAGAGGCTGTGAGCGCCGCGAGTGCGGGAGTGTACGGCACAACGCCCGGCTACGTTGAGGCTGCGTCGTCTTCTGCTGCTAGTGCGTACTCGGCTGCGAGCAGCTCCGCTAGCGCTGCTGTCTACGGCACCTCAGCTGGGTACGCTGACTCTGCATCTTCAAATATCGCTGATGCTGCTGCATCTGCCTCTTCCGCCATCTCCATCGCACTGTTCGGCGACGCCACATCGACTGCTTCCAACGCTGCTGGATCCGTCACCTCCGGTGCGGCGGCTGTCGCTTCGTCGATCTCCTCTGCGGCTTCCTCGGCTGCCTCTGCTGCATCCGCGTCGATCAGCTCAGCGATCTATGGGGCGGAAGTGGGAGCCATGGAGTCCGCACAATCGCGCCTCTCCCTCGCTGTTGCGTCTGCACGATCCCAGCTCGAAATTCTAGGTGCGCAGGCCACTGGCTCGGTTGCCGAGGGTCTGAGCGCGGCGGCTAGTGTGGTCGAGAGTGTCGGCGCTCAAGTCACTGAGAGCGCGAAGGGCGGCGTCGAGGCGGCGCAGAGTGTGGTGGAGAGTATTGTCAAGGGCAATGCTGAGGCTGCGCAGAGTAGCGCGAAGAGCGTCAGGGACGAGTTGTAGATTGGCTCCCCTCTGTGGTGGCAAAGCGCATGGGCTCAGACGAAGATGTATCTAGGGTGGAACACTGGGGAAGGTCTCGTTTGGCTGCTGGCGATATATGTGCAGTGGCTGTTTGGAAGAGATGAGAATAGTCCGATGCAGAAGGAGTTGGGAGGTGGTAATGATGGCAAGGAAGAGCTGAGGGTTGAGAAGGAAGCAGAGTGGGTGACTGCGGAAGAGTGGAGAGCGTGTTGAGAAGCTCATCGACCAGCATAAGATGGGTTTCGGAAGTAGGAGATTATAAGAGGAAGTGAGAGGGGTCTGGGTAATGGTATGTGTACATGAACACTCTTTCCTCTTGCGAGAGAGCGAGCGAGCGGGATGAGCATGGACTAGGTAGAGCAGTATTCCCCCTTCTGCAGTGTGCTTTCCGAGCGAGTGTGCAAGTATGTAGTGAGTGTGTGTATGGAGTAGGGTGACCTTTGTCTCAATGACACTCTTCCGCCTGATATGCATCAACGTGTTCTGGCCAGAGGAGGGATTTGGTCTCAATGTTCATGGAGATTGACGTGAGTTGATGCACAACCTTGGAAGGCATGGGTGTGCTGACTCAGCTCCAACGGCTCTCCGATGTGAGGTCCGGTGAAGGATGCACTTTCTCAGCTGAATCAAAGTGTCCGATCACAATTTACACTCCGCAGCATTGAGTCCCTCGTGTCTAACTGGAGTTCACTGGAGTTCCTGGATTCGGGGATAGGGTGCATTGTTGGCGTTCTGAGATTCGCAAAGATTGACTCCGACTACAGTCGAGAAAGCCACTGGTGATTGCAGTCCTGTGACCCTAAGTGAGAGTTTATATCACCTTTTGCCTGAGACCTGGGGCAGGGTCACTATGGCGAACGAGGAAGCTGTCACGGCGGCCTTCACCATCATCGGCGAAGCTCTGTCGCTCGACCCGGACGACTTCGAAGACCACGAGACGTGGAAGTTCCTTGGCCTGGGTGATCTTCTCGCCTCAGCGACTGCGAAAGACCTCACGAATGAGCTTGGCTTCACCGTGGAGGCTGACGATTTTGTCCGGTATCCCAATGTCGGTGTCTTCAAGCGGTTCATACGGCCAGATGGCGACCTTTCGGACCTGCAGAACGGCTTCCCTAAGATTGAGATCTCTTCGCCTCGTTCACCCTTGGGGCCTGCAGAGCCTGAAGATCCATGGGAGGGGGTGCCGAAGCCGAAAGTCCCCCTCTCCGTTGTTCTGCAAGGCAAGCCATCGGATGCTGGAAGCACTGTCTTCCTCCTCCCCGATGGCAGCGGCGCAGGCACCTCGTACGGTACTCTTCCACCCATAGGCGAAGACATCTGCCTCGTTGGTCTGAACTCGCCCTTCCTCCGCCAAGCGCAAGACTTCACCTGCAGCATCGAGCGAATGGCCCGGCTATGGCTCTCCGAAATCCGGAAATTGCAGCCGAAGGGACCATATATCCTCGGTGGCTGGTCGGCGGGTGGGTACTATTCGTATGAGATCACGAAACTGCTTGTTGCGGCTGGTGAGAAGGTTGAGCGCCTGATCTTGATCGACTCGCCCTGTCGTCTGGTCTACGAGGCGCTACCAGCGCGGGTCGTGGACGAGCTTACGAAAAACGGGTTGATGGGCGCTAGTGGAGCGAAGAAAGCACCCGAGTGGCTTGTGCAGCATTTCACAAGTACTGTACTTTCTGTGGACAAGTATATGCCCACTCCTATGGCTGCGGCGGATGTTCCAACGAATGTGGACTTTATCTGGGTTCGTGAGGGGCTTGTCAAGGCCGTTGCGACGAGTGGGCTGATGGTCGATCTGGGCGTCAAAGTCACGAGGTTCCTACTTGAGCCCAGAGGTATGCTGAAGACCGAAGGGTGGGAGAAGTTATTGCCCGGGGCGAGGTATGGCTTTGATTACATGACTGGGAATCACTTCCAGATTACGCAGATGCCGCATGTGAGTTACGGGAAGTGATCGGTGGTGAGTCTCGCGGAATAATGAGCTGACAATGTCTACAGGTCGAGAGCTTGGGCAAAGCGCTGCGCAAGATTCTGATCGTTTGAGTCCAGGGATGCAAGCGTTCTAACAAATTCGAGAGTCAACATGCTTTGCCGACTCTAAGGCCGCCGTCCTGCTGTTCTCCGCCACGGTACCAGCCAGGGCATGTCCGCCCGGCTTCGCCACCAAATTGACTATCGACCCGCTCGTGGACAATGTAGTCAATTGCAGGGCCTCACGTCTACAGTCTTCAGCTTATGGAGCAGAACACCTGGCTAC
Source organism: Oleoguttula sp. CCFEE 5521 (assembly GCA_036872775.1). Lineage (NCBI taxonomy): Eukaryota > Fungi > Ascomycota > Dothideomycetes > Mycosphaerellales > Teratosphaeriaceae > Oleoguttula > Oleoguttula sp. CCFEE 5521. Next base: position 3,231 of record JAVRRP010001055.1, on the reverse strand, counting down.
AGCGCGGGCAGCACGATCCAGATCCACCGACTGATGCATATCCCAGGAGATGCTATCGATGCGACAGCAGTCGATATGAGGCTTATGAGCTTCCTGACAGTCCATAACCCACATCCAGCTAGACGGTGCGCGATCATGGATATCGGATGTCCAGTTTTGACGGAGCGGTAAGCCACATGGCAAAGCTTATTGCGCGAGACTCACTAGCCATACATCGAAGCTATAGTGGTCAGCAAAACTCTAATGCGCTTGGAGTCTGCGCGCACACGACGAACTGGTCAGCTTTATTCGATTCGCGCAGTACGACGCGTCCTCCAAGTCATACGCTGTCCTCGAATCCGATGCAGTGGTTATGGGTCGGCGTTCTGTAGTTTTGCGCACCTGTCATGGGTATATAGCAAAACGGCTCTTCCGTCGAAATTGGAGGAAAAGTATGCTCCAGCAGTCTACTGGAACAGATACAACATCTTCACAAAAGCTTCTCACACTCAGCATCGTCTACTGCACTAGGCGCATACGAATACTCAGCTCTCAAAACAAGTCATTGATCAGCTCAAGATCAAATCGATCAGACACCAGCCATGGCCCGGAGACAGGAACCATTCACTCTCTTCGACTACCCACAACAAGACAACCTAGACCTCAAGTCTTGTCTCCTCTACAAGCAATTGAGAACTTGGGCCAAAGCATACTACCAAGGCATGGATCCCCGCGACGCCTGCTATGTCGCGAGCATGAACAAGCTCTACCGAATCTGGCTTGAAGACATACTGCGAGCGCAAGATGCCGAGCGGAATGCACCTGCGATACAATACGCCACCGATAAGGCTATTGAAGAAGCATATGAAACCTTGTATGATCTGAAGGACGAGCAGTGCATGGGCGAGTATCTTGTCATGGCGAGAGAGACGTTCAACACGCTCAATCGCGCTGCTTGTACTTTGGCGCTTACTTCGCCTGCGAAGGCGAGGTGTACGGCTTCGAGATTGTGGTTGAAGGGACCCGGGATGCAGGAGACCGTGACGACGTCTGGAGATCTTGACTTGCCACGCAGGAGAAGAGCGCCTGGGTTGAGAAGTCCTCTGTGGCAGAGTATGACTGCGAAGGATTTGATGGCCAAAGACTCGAAGCAAACGGTCGACCAGCCAAGCAAGCTCACAAGCTCAAGGACGTGCGTCGGTGTCAAGGCCATGGAGCAACCATGCGTGGAATCGATGGCGACCTGCACGTCGACACAGTCGCTTCTGAAGATCGTCCTTACGCCACCGGACTCGCCCCTCAGATCGACTTCGCCGACACGCTCGCCAGTCCAGTTCCAGAGTATCATCACTACGCCACCAAGCCCGCCCCGTACACCAAACTCACTAGTATCGAAGAGCAATGGCAAAGGCACAGATCCTCCAGAAGATATACCTGCGATCGAGATCGTGACTAGCTACGAGCACGCGGCCATGGGAATGGCGCACGATGCGATACAGCGCATACCTCGTGCAACCGGAAAGATGAACGGCGAATCTGAGTTCCATAGTCTACAGGCTCCAGGAGCTGCACGAAAGCACAATACACGGCGCTCATCGTTCTAGGTATTGCTTCGACTGCGCCATGGAAGCAGTGAACAATCTGTACGCTACCGAGAACCCAGGCCGCTGCACAGGCTCGACGACATTTAGATCATAGTTGCGAAGTCAGTGAGACTGACCCGCAGCGCAGGGCTACGAGATTGAGTAAGGTGAAAGTGCTGATGTATATTGACGATGCGCTTGTAAGATGGAATCGCATATAGAGAGAGGTGGCGTTGTATACTAGTTTGTGAGGCGGAGGACTCGATTGTATAGAGACCATACGCTCGATGACCTTGTGACATTTCCGCTTCAAGACGCTGTAGATCCTGTTGAGTACGAATCGCACGTAGTACGCATCCTCGTTTGTGAGATAAAACTCGCGCAAGTTCTATCACAGTAAGGAGCGAATTGCCTGATCAGAAGAGACACGCAATCCGCGAAGTCTGGTACGGTGCGAAAGTGTAAAGATCAAAGTGCAAACCTTGTAGTCAGCAGAAATGCTCTTATACATGGTCGAATGTTCTCATTGGCTACCGCCCTCTTGTGTCCTCTAGCTATTGTTCACTCCTAGGCGACACCCATCAGACAAAGTGTAAAGCGTCCTCGATGTGGACTGAGGACGCTTCGTCCTGGGTTGAGCATAGTACGACGCTCTCTCCCAGATTGTTGCGACTTGCCAGTCAGAGCAAGACAGTCATCCGATCCCTCCTCATTTGACACCAAAGATCAAAGAACACAAGTACCACAGACTCACACCGCAGCCATGGGTATGACAGCCAATCCAAACGCCAGCATGCACTTCCGCAAAGCGGCCATCATGAACGCCGCAATGGCTACGGCCTTATGGCCCACCCGGCTCCGCCCACTTCGCTTCAAGAATGGGGCTGAGAGCACAAGGGCTCGTTGGGATCCCGGGCCCGTGGAAGGAAAACTCCGGAGAAGAAGCTGCAGGAGCGCCCGTGAAGTCTCCGAGGCTAGAAGGCACTTATACCGTGCACGCTTCTGCTTGAACGTCAGGAACGGCGTCCACGCCGACGAGGCGGACAACAAGCTCAATCTGAAGCCGCCAGGACGAATCGAGTACTTCCCCATGGTCTTCGAGAAGGGAGAATGGACTCTCTACATGTCGCCGGAAGATGGCTATATCTTCCATGCCCGGAAACCCGGGAGGAAATCCAAGATCAGCCAGCCCAGTCCGTTGCGGGAATGTACGACTCTCGGCGAGGGCGATGATGAGATCGGAACAACCACTCCACCCGATGCTGGGACGTCGAAATTGGTCAAGAGACTGCAAGATCTACCAAGCAGATTGTCAAGCATCCCAAGTCTGCGCTGGATCGATTGCGCAATGAGGCTGCCTGCGAGGTCAGCTATCCTCACGTCGTGAACACCGAGTCGCGGGAGCCAAGAGATTGTCGAGCCGCCGATAAGCGAAAGGATGCGACGAAGAGGTAGAGCTACTGGGGTCGACTACGATCAAGGTTGAGGGGAGAGAGATTCGACAATCCGTGAAGTACATTCCACCGAGTGTATCACGGCGATCAGCCGAGTATCGGGTAGCATTATTTGTGATGAGGGCTCAGGATCCCAGCGTGGAGGTGCGGTAGGTATCGAAGTATGCAATCAAACGAACAGAGAATTGCAAATTTATTGAGTTGCAGGTTTGACA